>JAQQSU010011265.1:0-12216 GCA_028627135.1 Pseudochirops cupreus
ATTGAAAGAGGATCAAGTTGGGCACCAGTACAGGAAGTACTGGAGCAGGAAGAGGTCTCCAGAGGTCCATGAACCAGTGAAAGAGGAAGTAACACATGCCATCTGAGAGTTGTGACTTGCTACCTATTTCTGGGTCATAGATCCAGAACAGACTGAGGAGGGGACCAGCACCTAGTAGTAACAGAGAGGAGTTGTAGTCATGAACAGTAGCCCTAACTATGTACTGAGTAAGGAACAAGTTCAGAAACAAAGAGTAGCTGTGTGACTCTGACACCAGGAGAAGAACAGGGACTCAGTTCTAGACTCTAGCACAAACTGAAGCCCACAGTTTAATAGCCAGGACAGGAATGTCTTCAGTTGAGTTACTCTCAATCTGCAGAGTTTCAAAATGGGCAGATGGCAGCTGAGTTCAAAAGCAGTCTTTTGGAACTTTCAACCAGGGAGGAGACAACAGGTGTATTAGTTGCAAACCTGATCTGAGCTCAGGAGAGTAATGAGCAGACTTTGCCCCAGATTATATCACTTTGAGAAGACTGAAAGCTTACAGGTCCCCACCCAAAATGTCCCTGTGATCCTGGAACAACAGCACTCAGTACCCCAAGAAAGCAGCAAAAGGACCCAAGAAGGCAATAGCTCAGCCCAGTCATCCCCCAGAACTCTGCAGAGTACACGTCTAACATAAAGTCCAATCTCAAGAAGCAGTCCGGAGAACAAGAACATGAACAAACAAACAAAAAAAGAATGCCAACATAAAGAGATATTATGGTACCAGAGAAACTCAAGACATAAAACCAGACGAGATCATTCAAAAATATTTGTAAGCAAAACCCCAAAGAAAAATAAGATTGGGGTATAAGTTCAACAAGAACTCTTCAAAGAAAAAAAAAAAACAAAAAATTTTTAAAAGGAGCAGCTAGGTGGTGCAGTGAATACAGCATCAGCCCTGGAGTCAAGAGGACCTGAGTTAAAATACGGCCTCAGACACTTGACGCGCTTATTAGCCATGTGACCTTGGGCAAGTCACTTAACCCCAATTGCCCTGCCCTCCCCTCTCCAAAAAGAAAGCAAAAAAATAAAGAACTCTTCAAAGAGATAAAACAAGAGTTTAAGTGCTAAAAAAAAAAAATTTAATCTATTTTATTTGTGTTTAGTCCCTCAATTCTTTTCTTGTCTTATTGCTATAGGTAATATTTCCAGCACTTTGTTAAATAATCCAGTTCAGATAAAAGTAAGGTTCATGGTAAGCCCATTCAGGACACCATTTTCCCCAAATTTGAATGCTCTTCATCTCATACAACCCTATTATATGAAATAATGAGTTCTCTCCTCTTCCTCTTTTTCTCTCCTGGATAATCCCCATCCCTCCTATTTCTGCCTTCTCCTAGAAATATTGAAACAAAATAAGGTCATTCCCAGGATCTCTATTCATCTTATTTAGTTTTCTCTTGAAACTTTTAAGAGATTAGAGCTCTAAGAAGACATTTTTTCCTGTTATCCTATTAACATATAAAAAATGTATTACCAACAACCCTAGTCAATTAATCAAATATGTGTATCTTTACATGTTTATCTTGCCAGGTAGTTGGTACAGTGGATAGAGCACTGGACTTAGAGTCAGGAAAATCTGTGTTCAAATCCTGCCTCAAACATTTGTTAGTTGTATAATCCTGGACAATTCATTTAACCTCTGTCTACAATAGTTGCCTGATCTGTAAAATGGGGAACCTACAACCTATTTCCTTGGGCTGTTGTGAGAATAAAATGAGATATTTATAAAGTACTTTACAAACTTTAAAGCTTTATATAAATGTTTAGTTGTAGTCATAGTAGTAGTAGTAGTAGTAGTAGTAGTAGTAGTAGTCGTAGTGGCAGTAGTAGTAGTAGTATCTCTATATTTATATTTTAAAGGATTTTCTCAGTTCCTGCCTTTTCATCAGAATTCTTAGAAATCCTCTATTTCATTAAAAATACATTTTTCCCCTACAGGGTTATACTTAATTTTATCACAGAGGTGCATTGTTGTTTGTTTTTTGTTTTTCTTTTTTAATTATAAGCCTTTATCTTTTGCCTTTTGGAATGTAGTACTCCAAGCTCTCTTCTCATTCATAATGAAAATTGCCTAGTCTTCTGTGATCCTTATATAACTCCTGGGTGCTTGAACCCTTTATTTTTAGCTGCTTTGGGAGTATTTTTTTCTCTGACCTGGAAGCTCTGGGTTTTGCCTACGACCTTCCTAAAAGTTTTTGTTTTGGGGCTTGTTTCTGGAAGTGACTGATAAATTCTATTTTTCATTTTGTCCTCTGAGTCTAGTACATCTACACAATTTTCATTTATGGTTTCTTGAAATATGGTGTCCAGGCTTTTTGGATTATGATTTTTAGGTAGTTTTATGATTCTTAGATTTTAACTTCTTGATTATCCCTCTTAGATTTATCTCTATTTTTCCAGGTTATTTTTTTAACGAGACACCTTACATTCTCTTCTACATTTTTTAGTCCTTTGACTTTGTTTTAATATTCCTTGTTATCTCATAACAAGATTTGTTGTCTTCTATTTTGTCCATTCAGTTTTCAGAGCATCCACTTCTTAGGTAAAGTTTCCCACTTTTCTAAGGTATGTCACTATTTTCTCTCTAGGTATTACACTTTCGTATCTCTTTTTTCATTTTTTCCAGATACTATTATGGTTATTGTATTGAGGATATTTTTTCTCTAAGTTTATATTTCTTACCTTTTTAGGGAGCTCGGAGGGTCAAGGAGAGGAGAAAATTGGGAACTCAAAAATTTGTGTTGTTGTTGTGTTTGTCCTTCATTCTCAAAGAGGACCATGACATCAGAGAGATGATGACATGACTTGCAGCTGACTTTAATTTGAGTGAGCTTATACTTAGACTTTCTTTGGAGTTACTTTCTTCTTTGGGTTTTACCTTTTGAGTATCTTTCAGTCGGAGATACTTCTTCACTGTGTTTAGCATATACCTTATGATTTACCTATATCACCAGCATCAGTGTCTGAATTCAGGACTTATGCCTGGGTCAAATTCTGCTCCTGAGTGTGGTGACTATAACTAGGTCCCACCTTCTTCAGGAATTGTCTAGCTTTGTCTCCTCACTGCTGCTGACTCAGGTCTCCTGGCTACTCTTTGGGGCCAGAACTGCCTGGAAACTGTTTGGAGCCTTTCTTTTCTGCTGTGGACAGGGTTCTGGGGTAACTCTGCTTCTGGTGGCTGTCTCTGTGGCTGCAGGGATCTGGAGTTCCCTTGCACTGCTTGCTGCTTGCAGTCATTCTCCTTCTGTGGATAAGCTCAGGGATTGCTCAGGGTCTTTCTTCTGTTGAAGTCTGCTGGGGCTGCCCTTTTGTCAGGGACCAGGCAATTTCACTCTACCTGCCCTGGTTTGTTTCCATTCAGGATTACTGCAGGAGTCAAGCAGTCTTTTGTATAGTCTAGGAATAGGTGGAGTTTATTGTTACTTCTCTTTGATTTTCTTTCCTTACATAGATTTTGAAAAGCCATGAACAAATTAAGAAAGCATTCACAGGTAAATGTCCAAGAAAATGTAAATTATAAAGAAAATTTTTAACATTCATTAAAAAAAATTTTTTAGATTCCCAATTTGCTCCCTCCTTTTCCCCTCCCTAAACAATAAGCAATTTTATATAGGTTATATGTGTACAATCACATAAAACATATTTCTGTATTATTTGAGAGAAGAAACAGATCAGAAGGCAAAAACATGAAAAATTACATTGATTATATTAAATTTAAATGATTTTGCACAAAACAAAACCAATGTGGCCAAGATTAGAGGGAAGACAAAAAACTGGAAAACAATTTTTACAACGAGTATCTCCAATAAAGGCCTCAATCTCAAATATATAGGGAAATGAGTGAATTTATAATAATACAAGTCATTCTCCAATTGATACATTGTCAAAGGATATGAATAGGCAGTTTTATAAGAAAAAAGAAATATATGAAATCAAATCTATCTGTAGTCAGAAGAAAAAATGTTCTAAATCACTATTGATTAGAGAAATGCAAATTAAAACAACTCTGAGGTACCACCTCACATTTATCAGACCAGCTAACAAGACAGAAAAGGAAAAAGTAAAATGGAGAGGATGTGGGAAAATTGGGACACTAATGCACTGTTTGGGGAATTGTGAATTAATCCAACATTCTGGAGAACAATTTGCATCTATACCCAAAGGGCTATAAAACTGTGCATATGTAGAGCAATGTAGCTTTATGTAGCAATACCACTTTCATGTAGCAATACCACTATTAGGCCTGTATCCCAAAGAAATCATTTTAAAAAAGGGAAAAGGACCTACATGTAAAAAAATTATTATAGTAGCTTTTTTGTAATGGCCAAGAATTGGAAAGTGAGGGTATGTCCATCAATTGGGGAATGGCTGACCAAGTTGTGATATACAAATGTAATGGAATATTATTGTGCTATAAGAAATGACAAATAGAGGATTTCAGAAAAACTTGGAAAGACTTGTGTGAACTGATAACAAAGTAAAGTGAGCAGAACCAGGAGAATATTGTACATAGTAACAGCAACATTGTGAGATGATCAACTATGAATAACTTAGCTCTTCTCTGCAATACAATAATCTAAAATAATTCCAAAGGATTCATGATGGAGAATGCTATCCACATTCAGAAAAAGAATTGATATAGTTTGAATGTAAATCGAAACATGCTATTTTCACTTTATTTTTTTCCTGGTTTTTTTAAACTTTTGGTCTGTTTCTTCTCTCACAACATGCAGGTATATAACGTATATAAAATTTCTTACCTGGGAAGAGCTGGGAAGGTCAAGGAGATAAGGAGAAAATTGAGAACTCAAAAATTTTTAAATGCACGTTAAAAATTGTCTTTACATGTAATTGGAAAAAAATAAAATATTATTAAAACATTTACAATTTTTAAAAACAGGACACACACGTTGGGGATTTTAGTACTGTACTCTGACCTTCAATAAGGGGCCCCTCTCAACTATATACAGGCTAGGTTCACTCCTGCGAGAGCCTGACCTTTAAAAAAAGGGTCAGCCTATTTTGTCTCATTGTCTTGCTAACTCTTTACACTCTTTATAATCCTGAGCCCCAAGGCCAGATCTCTCTCCCCTCACCCTCTCTCGCCTTTGTGCAAAGAAGGACCTCTCAAAGTTCCAAGGACCACAGGATATTGGACCCCCCATTTTCCTAGCAATCTTCTAACTACATGCCCTAACTGATCAGCTTGCAGCAATGATTACATTGGCAGCTAAGGAGAAGAGGAAATAGATTTAACATGCCTTTTGGAGTACCCTGAAAATGGGAGAAAACAACTTCCAGCAGTCAGACTTTGTGACTTATCCTGTGTTCCAAGCTTGAATCTACTTCCTACTTGTCTCTGTAGACACTTGTAAAAAGAATTTGTCATAGATTGAGAGAAGAGGAGGGGCATTGTTTTGTATCAGCTCTTCTTATTGTACCACCTTCATTTTTTTTTTTCTGTATGGTCTGCACATTTAATCACTTAAAAACCTGTAACATCATCTCACATCCATTAAATAGAACCTACCACACTGGGCCTATTTAAAAATCACTGTGTACCAAACCTGGTATCATACAAAACCAGCCCGGGCTGGCCATGGGAGGGCAATGGAGAGGGAGGATAGAAATGCCAGGAGTATTCCTGGCAGGGAGAGATGACTGCCCCTCACCCTGGTGGCAGGTTAACTGCTAAGGGATTGGGGAGAAAGAAAGAACTCCCAGGCGGGAGATGATTCTGATTGTCCTAATGGAGGGAGGAGGGGGAGGAAGTGCAAAAGGCACATCAGAAGAGGGAGACTGGGATGTATGGTAGGGGGAGAAAACTCAATAGGTCAGTGCTTTTGTCCTTTAGGCACAATGTGGGAGGGGGTTGGCGAATCTTATGCCACTACCTACTTACCCCCTCACTTTTCAGCTCTGGCACAAGGAAAAATGAATGACCCATGAACCCTTGGCACTACCAACCATTGTTCTTAACACAAAAAAAGTACTCCTTTCTCTCCTTCCACCCCATATCATCCATTCTCCCCCTGTCCTGAGCTCAATAACTCAGTTTTCCCACCAGGGCCAGGGAGGTGGGGAGGGGAACAGCAGGACAGACGGTGTGGGTGTTCCAGCTGTTACCCCAAGTTAAAAATACAAAAAAATCAGCATCTAAAGTGAAATCACAGAGTGAAAATATATCCTCAAACGGCTCCTGAGATTCCCACAGGGGAAAGCAGCAGGGTGGAGAAAAATAGGTAGGATGGGGGGGAGGGTTCTGGGGATGACCTCCCTCCCCTCCACCCAGGGGCTCCAGAGCTGTAACACCTTTATTTTTAAGAAAAACAATTTTTAAGGATTTTAGGCTGACTGACTAAAGGATTCTCAACTGATAATCTTGGGGGAAGCAAACCAGTGGGGCCCTGAGCCAATGGCATTAGAAAATAGTCCCAAACCCTTTTAATTGCTATATCTAATGCCCTATTCTCCATCTTCATCCTGATCACATCTTACTTCTCTTATTGCCTATTGGACGTCTCAAAATAAATGTGTGTCATGGGAATAAGCAAGCTAACTTAAATTCAACAACTCAATTTTGTGTTAAGTAATTTTTTGAATAAGTAATTGTTACGGGCTGTTTTTCTATAATAAGTACTTGTGCATAGTTTGGCAATGACGTGTGTTGGAATGAACGTCTCCCAAATCACCTCTAATGATGTGTGTATATGTCTCAAATCTAGTAAACAACTGATAAATACTAAATAATGACATTAGGAAACTGAAGCTTTGGTTGATAGTTTCCTTTCATCATATGCACAGATACTCAACCACAAATCAGAACTATATGTAACTTGAAAACACTCATAGATAGAAATATCTAAAACTACCAGAAGCCCCAGTCATCAGTCTGCCTCTAGGTCAGACTCATGCATTCTTCATACTCATAAGATTGAGCAGTGTATGTTCACTTGAGAGTAGTCCCAATTGGCAGAGACTTGCCAGAATGCTACCTTGAAGGGAGGACACATTGCCTTTGGATGAGTAAGCAGGGAACCTTTTCATGAATAAGGCATTTACTGGGCCCTTTGTTTTTATAGTCAATAAAGTTTGATTGCATACTTAAATGACTATGAATCATGCCAGAATTCAATAAAGTTTGATTGCATACTTGTATGAATAGGAATCATCCAAATTCAATTTCACGTCTCCAACTTTCAGACATCTCCAGTTGGATGTCTAGTAGACATCTTAAACTCCATTTGTCCAAAAAGGAACTCATTATCTATCCCCCTAAACCCTCTCCCCTTCCTACCTTTCCTATTACTGTAGATGGCAGCACCATTCTCCTAGTCTCTCAGGCTCACAATCAAGAACAACCCTGGGTTACACAAAATATGAACAAAATAAATATAAGATATTTGGGCATGGGGAAGACACAAGGGGCTGGGAGGGTCAAGAAAAGCCTCCCTTTGAAATTAGTGATTAAACTGAGTCTTGAAGGAAAAAGAAATAAGAGGAAGAGGTTAGAAGAGAGTGCATGTAGGGTGGGGGTCTGACAGTACAAAGGCCTGGTGATGAAAGATAGAGTACCATGTGTGAAGAATGCAAGAAGGTGATTTGGCTGGACCATAGAGTATGGGAGGTGGAGTAAAATACACTAATATGATAAAAGTAGGTTGTAGTCAGGTTACAGAAGACTTTGCATATCAAATAAAAGTGTTCATATTTGGTCCTAGAGGCCAAAGAGCCATTGGTGTTTATCACCAATGGTAAGATTTACATTTACATTGGAAAATACTTTGGCAGTTTGTAGGGAAGACAGATTAGACACAGTGTAGATAATCAAGAAGACTACTTAAAGACTATTGAAATGGTCCAGGTAAGAAAGAGGTGATGATGAAGGCATGAGCCAGAGCGAGAAAAGATAAACTCAGAGGTGAGGGAGAGAATGAAAGCTGCAAACCTGGTAACTAGTGAATTTTAGGATAAAAATTATTTCTGTTTTGGACTTGTTGAGTCTGAGATAACTATGTTATATTTCATTTGAAATATTCAGTAGACAGTTGGAGATACACAACTTGAACTCAGAAAAAAAGAGTAGAGTTGGATATATATCTCTATAAGTCTTCTACATAGAGCTCACAATTAAAACCATGGGAGCTGATGAGGGCACCAAGTGATAGACTAGAGAAAAAAGAGAATAGTATCTTGGGGTATACCTACCCAGAGAATATGATATGGATGATAGATCAGCAAAGAAGAAGAAATGGACAAATGGATTGGAGGAGAATGGAGAGAGAGCAGTATCACAAAAATGCAAAGGGGTGGGGGGGGGGGGGGGGAAGCATCCAGGAGGTCAGCAGTACCAAATGCTATAGAAGGTTCAGATCAACAAACACCTTCTAAGCAGCCACTATGTGGCAGGTGTTATGTTAAGCTTCAAGATTACAAAGGAAGACAAAAACAATCCCTGCTCAGTACCAGGTTGTCCAGAGCGGGGAGCGGGGAGAACTCCAGGAAGAAACCAGGATGTGCCTCAGTGTGATGCCCTAGAAGCATCAAGGAATATCTCCTGGAGAAAGACTGGGCCCTCCAGCTGGAGCGTGCCCACACAAACACACACGAGCTCTCTCTCTCTCTCTCTCTCTCTCTCTCTCTCTCTCTCTCTCTCTCTCTGTCTCTCTCTCTCTCTCTGTCTCTCTGTCTCTCTCTGTCTCTCTCTCTCTCTGATTGTCCTGCTGGGAAAGACCAATCACTGTGTGTATTGCCTAGTATATTCTAATCCGTGTAACGTTTTTGGTTTCTTTTTACTATCTGCTTGGATAAATTGGTTTATTTGTTATTCACCTCTGTAATGGTCTTTCTGTAACTGGCAATTGATGGGAAGAGAGTTAAGCCTTTTCTAAAGTTTGGGACATTCTTTCTCCTTTGAGGGATAGCAGCAAATTAAAATAGAGTTAACACAAAAATTCACTTCCCTTGGACTAGCAATATTTAGGGAAGGGGGGGCAGGGGGTCAGATAGATATAATTCTAGTTCACTCCTTTCTGAGTAGAGAAGAGTGGGTCAAACTTTTGGTCCTACACCTTTTTTCACTTTAGGTAGGAATCAAAGTCTCCTGAGAGAGGAGCAGATGAGACTCCAGAGATATCTTATTCATGCCTCCCTGGCATGCAGATATACACATAATTTACATGGGCAACACACAAACCCTACATTTATATAAGTACATGTTGTCTACCTTGATAAAATGTATGATCCTTGAGAGCATTTGTTTTTTGGAACCTTGAGGGTTTCACTTTGGGTTTTGTATCCCCACTGTGTAGCAAGTTCTTAATAATGCTTGCTGGTTGACTGAACAATGTCTGATTATTACTAATCCTCTTTTAATAAGTAACAAATGACATTTATATAGTGACTTAAAGTTTTCAAAGCCCTTTAGGTGTATTTTCTCATTCTAGTTTCACAACACCCCTGGGAAGACACTAACATTTTTATCCATTTTACATAGAGCGAAGTGACATAACCTAGAGCCAGAAGCACGTAATGAAGGCAGGGCTTATTGACTAAGTGCTATTCACTAAGCCACACTGCCTTCTGGGAAAGCAGAGTCAGTAGAATAACATGCACAAACTCACAGCTAATAAATGGCAGATGCCAAAATCTTCTGACTCCAAATCTTTGTGCTCTTTCCATCACACCATGCCGCCTCTTATAAAAAGAGCTCAGCACTCATAGTCTATTCAGAGTGAATCAGTGGCATTTCTGTTTGCAAAAGAATTGTAATATTGTTTCTGAACTATAGGATAAGGATTCTTACTGAGCTGAATTAAAGAGATTCTTATTCAGTTGAAATTCCTATGGATTCAGCATTAAAAATGCTTACAATGAAAAACATACAACTTACATGTTGAATATACCCTAATCTTGGATGTAAAACTTCCATAAGAACTATGACAAAAAACTGCAGCTTTATTTCTGTGTATTTGCCGAACTACATGCTCTAGAAAGGCCAAGAGCAAAGGAAATTCAATGTTTTTTAGCACACTGTTGTTTCTTTGGATAGTTCTTTTAAGAGCATTTTGATGTGTTTGTAGTTTTTTAGATATCTCTAGTTTCCTAATTAAATTCTGTTCCAAAGTTCAATAAGCAGATTTCTCCCGTTTATTTTCCATGGTTACAGATTTCCAAAAGTGCTAATATGGCTAATAATAGGAATCTGAGATCAGTTGATATTTTGCCTATGAAAAAATATGGGTAAAAGGAAAGCACTTCAAGCTTGTGGTTACTCATTAACTTTTTAAGAGGTCTAATGTGGATTAGAGGTCGCTCTAAGAGAACGTCCTGAAGTGACAAAATCCTTCTCTTCTACGATCGTTCCAGAGAACGTCCATGAGTGCTTAAAACTTCTTTCTCGACTTTTGCTACTCACACACAATGGCGAAGAAAAGGCAGGTCTCTAGTGATAGTGTTTTTCATTTTGAAGGTCTCAGCAGGCAGAAGACTCTGAGTGAGGAGCTAAGTCCAGCAGACAGCCCTGGATCTGTGTTTCTGAGGTAAGTACCAATAATTGGAAATTCTTTCTTTTTCTTGTTTCATTTGTCTATTGTCATTTTTCATTTTGGGTAAATAGTATTTTATTTTTCCAATTACACGTAAACATAGTTTTCAACATTCATTTTTTATAAGATTTTAAATTTCAAATTTTTTCTTTCTCTTTCCCTCCCATCCCACCTCCCCAAGATGGCAAGCAATCTGATATAGGTTATACATGTGCAATCATATAAACGTATTTCCACATTATTCATGTTGTAAAAGAAGAAACAGAACAAAAGGAGAAAGCCACAAAAAAAAAAAAAAAACAAAGTGAAAATAGTATGTTTCGATCTGAACCCAGACTCCATAGTTGCTCCTCTGGATGTGGAAATATTTTCCATCATGAGCCTTTTGGAATTAGGTATTCTTTACTCTATCTCCCCATGTTCTTCTCCTTATGCCACTGACCCAGAAGAAATAGTCTCAAACTTTACAATCTCCACGTTATCATCAGCATTGTACTTTCTATTTTTTCTTGATACGAAACAAAATTTAAGCCAAAGAAAGAAAGCAGACATGGGAAAGGTGCACCAAATTTCCAGAAGCATGTAAGAAAAAAATATGAAATTTTCAGAGAGAATAAAAGAAAATTACTAGCCAATATTAAAGAACAGGATTTGGAATGTGTTTGTTAATATTGAGAAACAATTTGACCGTAGAGCTACCTGAACCTTTGCTCAGTTTCAACAATATAGATAAAGCAAAACCAAGTAGCTGGAACCAAATATACATTTAGAGATTCAGAAAAATAACCATTTTGTTTTTCCTATGCATGACCAATAGATATAGGAGGAGGGTTGTTCTCTGGCTCAACTATTTATTATGGATATAGTGATTTTAACTACCTTTGGCTTTTCTCTACACACAAGTAGCATATCTGTTTCAGTTATAAAAATGTTAGCAACAATATATTATATATATTATATATAATAATAATTGTAAAATGGAAATAACCATACTTTGGGTACCTATCTAACTCACAGAATTACTTTGAAAATCAAATGAAATAACATATGTAAAGTATATTGAAAAGTTGCAATGCTAATATTATCAATATATTTTAAAATGAAAGTTATGCTTCATGGAATCACTGCCATTATTATGAAGAACAAAGAAAATATTTGTGGGAGTGTTTTCCAACAAATCTCTATCTAAAGGTAAAGTGGTCTTATTATGTAAAGACCTGCTGGGCCAATAGGCTGAGATGCCTTATAAAGCTCCAGCTCTGGCTTCACCTAGACTAAGGTCAGTCCAAGAGGAAACTAACCTCTAAAGAGAGGAATCGGGTTTTTCCTTGTTGTCTCTGATTCATTATGTCCTACCCTAGAGTTTATAATTGCTTACACAAAGCTTAGTACAGCTCATGTCTAGGGTCTTCCACACCCTAAAATATATTATCAGACTGCTTTTTGGAAAGGTAATTATTATAGAAAATAGATAATGGTCCTAGGGCATAAAAACCTCACTATTCAGTGTAGAAAGGCAGAAATATTAAATGCATCATTCTCAGATCATGATGCAATAAAAATTATATGCAATAAAGGGCCATGGAAAGATAGGCAAAAAACTAATTGGAAAGTAAATAAT
>JAQQSU010011266.1:0-12215 GCA_028627135.1 Pseudochirops cupreus
GCGCGCGCGTGTGTGTGTGTGTGTGTGTAGTAGAAAGAGGCCGATCTAGGAGTGGGAAGAATGCATTTATTATATGAAACAGCTAGGTGGGACTTGGACTATCACTTCACTTTGATTTTTCCTCTGTAAAACGAAGGGGTTGGTCTGGAGTAGGTGTTTACATTTTTGTTTCATTGCATATTTCCCAATTACATGAAAAAATTTAATATTTATCTTAACAAATCGAGTTCCAAATTCTCTCCCTCCAATTGGGAAGACAAGCAATGTGATATTGATTATACATGTGAAGTCATGCAAAACATATTTCCATATTAACACTGTTGTAAAAGAAAGCACACAACTCCCCCATCCCCAAGAAAAATGAAGTTAACAGTTTGCTTCAATCTGCATTCGGAGTTGACCGGTTTTCTTCCTGGAGGTAGATGGTATTTTTCATCATGGGTTCTTTATAATTGTCTTGGATCATTGTTTTGACCCGGGTACCTAAGTCTTTCACAGTTGTACATCCTTACGTTATTACTGTTACTATGTACAATGTTCATCTAATTCTGCTTACTTCACTTTACGTTTGTTCACATAAGTCTTTCCAGGTCTTTCTGAAGCCATCCAGCTCATCATTTCTTACAGCACAGTAGTGTTCCATCACAATCATATATTACAACTTGTTCAGCCACTCCCTAATGGATGGGCATCCCCTCAGTTTCCAATTCTTTGCTACCATAAAAAGATCTGTTACAAATATTTTTGTAACATACAAGTAATTTGCCTTTTTCTTTTATCTCTTTGGGATATAGACCAAGTAGTGGTATTGCTGGGTCAAAGGGTATGCACAGTTTTATAGTCCTTTAGGCATAGTTCCAAATTGTTCTGAAGATGTTGGGAGTAGTTCTCAACTCCACCAACAATGCATTAATGTCCCTATGACCTTAAATGCCTGATCTTATTGAAAAGGCTTTGAGTTTATCTCCATTACAGATAATGCTTGTTCTTGATTTCAGACAGATGCTACTTACCGTTTTAAGAAAGGTCCCATTGACTCCTATGCTTTCCAGTGTTTTTAATAGGAATGGGTGTTATATTTTGTCAAAGGCTTTTTCTGCATCTACTGAGACAATCATATGATTTCTGTTGTTGTTTTTTTTTTTATTGGTATGAATTATTTCCCCAATATCACCATGCATTCCTGGAATAAAACCTACCTGGTCATAGTATATGATCCTTGTGCTATATTGCTACAATCCTGTGCTGGTGTTCTGTTTATCATTTGACATTTGATGACTTTGTGACTCCTAAGAGGCAATGTTGGCACCATGGGAAGAGAGTCAGCCTTCATTTCAGGAACACTTGGATTCACATTTCGTCTCTGACACATGCTGGCGATGTGATGCTGGCCAAGTCACTTCATCTCTCGGGGTCTCTGGAAAACTCTCTAAGAACTTGCATTGCAGAACAGGGGCTGATTTGTACTGGGAGAGGGCTTTTCCTCCAGAGGCATTCCCTAGTCTGTTGAAATTGCAGATATGGCCAAAAGCACATTATCCTCTTAAGATGATGAAGGAGAAGAAGAGAGAAACCAACATTATTCTTGGCTACTTGTCCATTTGGTTACTTATTTGTAGTTCAGATAATTGAATTCAAATAGGTAAATTAAAATAGCTAAAATGTATATAGTGCTTACTATTTGCTAGGTACTGTGCTAAGCATTTTACAATTATTATTTCATTTAATCCTCACAACCACCCCAGGAAGTAGGTGCTATTATTATTGTCATTTTACAGAAGAGTAAACTGAGGCAGAGAGGTTCAATGACTTGCCCAGGATCATACAACCAGTTTGTGTCTGAGGCTGGATTTGAACTCAGGTCTTCCTGACTCCAAGCCTAGCGCTCTAACTACTAACCACCTAGTTGTCCCTTGATACACCAAACTCTATGCTTCACCTAAAAAGATGAAACAATGACATCAATTCTACAACAAGAATTCTTGCTTTCAAAGACCTTACGTTCTATTGGGATGGGGGAACACATGAATCTAAATAAGTGTAATACAAGATAAGCAATGATGGAGGCAAAGGTGAGGACCAAAGTAGGTGGGGATTTTAGGCTTATCTTGAATATAATTTAGCCTTGATATCCCACCCTTGGTTAATAATAATGATGAGAACTTATGTCTATTTGGAGCTTTTTTCACCCATATTATTTCATTTCGTCCTTAAAATAACTCTGTAAGGCAGATGGGACAATCACTACCTTATTTTACAAAGAAACTGAGGCTCACAGATGTTAGGAATCTAGTGGGATTGTATTGCCCTTTAAGAAATGTTGACTATGAAGAGTTCAGAGAAACATGAGAAGATTTGTATGACAGGATGCAAAAGGAAGAAAGCAGGACCAGGTGAAGAATATACACAATGAATATAATCACATAAACAAACAAAGAAAAAAGCAACTAGAAGATAGCTGGACTAAGATTAAATGCTGGTTGCAGAGCATCATTAAGGCAAAACATCTCTCTTCTCTTGGTGTATGTACTGAGGATCACGTATGACCAACATTGTCTCTAACAAGTTTGTGGTGATTGGTTTTTGCTTAACTTGCTTTTCTTTGCTACCGAAGAAAGGGGTAGGAAACAATGGTGGGATGTTACTAAGATGTAAAAAAAAAAAAGGCATTAACCTACTTATTTTCAAAATATATGTAATAAAGTCAAGTTAACAAACTTTTATCAAGCACTTATTATATGCCAGATACTGTGCTCAGCCTGAGGATACAGAGGCAAAATCAGTTTTTGTCCTCAAGGAACTCACAATCTCATGACAATAAAGATTTTTTAAAAAGGCAGCAATGAAACTTTTAAAAATTCCCTGTACCTATTTTCTCATTTTTCTAATTGGATTGTAAGATCCCTGAGGGCAGGAACTGTAGCTCGTGTTTCTTCGTATTTATTGTTAGACTTGATATTTTGATTGCAAAGATTTTTTTTGAGCACCGTACCAAAATTAAATTGCTGAGTATCATAAATGGCACATTTAAAATGAACTCCTATTTTACAACTTAACTTAAAGCACTTCTCAGTTCTTTATAGGTAGGTTCCCGAGGCCCAGGGGACCTGCTAATTGAAGGTGACACCTACCCACCTAGCTCAGGCTGTGCAAAACCAAGACCAGTACAACCACTTAGCTTGACTGAGGGAATCAAAGCTGCAGACGGAGGGCTGCTAATCATGTTTGATTATTACTGTTGTTGTTATGGGTTACGTTTCTACTTTTCTCCTACACAACGCTCGGTTCTCATGAACCTAGAACAGGAGCAGAAGTGCAAATTGTAAGCAGAGATTTGGCAAGGCAGAAACTTGACAATTGCCTCAGTGGGTCAAGTCTCTGAATCCATGAGAACTGTTCTCGTGGCAGGAGAGCCCCACAGCAGTGTCCTTTGCCACAAAAGTTGGGACAAAGCATTTTCTTTTCAAATTCCAACATCACTCCCTAAATTCAGGTCTCTCTTGTAGACCTAGAATATAGAGGAACAGAGAAGGAAGAAATCGTCATTTCCCCCTCTAGAAAATGAGATGGCTTGTTTATTTCATCTCTGAGGCCCAGGGCCATGGAAAGATGTGCCCACGGAGTGACAGCTAGGTGGTGGCAGGGCTGTGATTAGAACCTGGAACTTTTTCGGCTCCTAGTTCAGAGTTTCATTCATGACTCACATTGAACTGGGCCTCCTACTTTATATACAGTGTAAAGGGACGCACCTTTGAAAGGAGCAATTTACTAAATGATACCCCTGGGTCTGGAAGAATTAATTGGTCTCCTCTGGAGGGTTGTTTTATTCTGAAGAAATATTTCCCCTTCCACTGTAAGGGTGGATTCAGCTACTCTCTCAGGGTAAAATGGGAGGAAGAGGTACCCTCACCCTTTCTCTACTCCCAAGAGGTTGTGATCCCGTCTTTAGTGTATGGAAGTAGTGAGGAAGGAGTTATTGCAGAGAGCCTGAAATGACTCATAGCATTTATTTAGGCAGCTAGGCGACTCAGTGGACAAATCATTGGATTCAGAGTTAGGAAGACCTACATTTAAATCTAGCTTCAGACTTAATACCTAGCTGTGGGAGTCACCCTATCTCTCAGCCTCAGTTTCCTCATCTGTAAAGTGGAGAAAATAGCCCCTATCTCACAGGTTTGTTGTGAGGATCACATGGGATAATGTGTAAAGCATATCTCAAAAGCACTGAGTAAGTGTTAACTATCATTATTATCATCAAGCAGAGACAGTTTCTCCTGACTTTGCTGTCACCCTCCAAGTCTCAGCTAAAATCCTACCTTCTGTAAGAAGTCGTTCCCAGGTTCGCTTAAGACTAGTGTCTTCCTTTGGTGATTATCTCCAATGAATCCTGTGTTGTCTCGCCCATTATACAGTGAATTCCTTGATGGGAAGGGGCTGTTTTTGCCTTTCTTCATATATCTTGTGCTAATAATCACAGTGCCTGGCACATAAGAAGTTTTTAATATATACTTGTTTACTGGTTACTATGGCTTCATGGGGGTCAGAGGCATGACCAGGGTGGGGCAAAAAGACCTTTGTCCCAGGGCCTGGAAATAGAGAGGTTCCTAACTATAGTTATATTCTTTTAGAAGTGTGGGTCAAGTGAGTTGGAATCCCAGGAGAGAGAGCAGCCGACAGTTAGTTACTATCCTGGCATGGGTTCAGGTACTTCTCCACACCCACCCTTCAGAAACTGACCTCTGGTGAATTAGCCCACCGTGAGTCATTTTCTCCCCTGCCCGGGGCATTTGTCTTTACTCTTGCGGTACTTACTGACTTGGGACTTGGGGTTTTGATGTTTATACCCAGCTCATTAGACATTTAGCTGAAAGCCTCAAAATGGCATCAATTAAGGCCCCTTTCCACACACATGTGATCAGGTTGGGTTGGATCACTGAACACAGTGTGCTGCTAACTAGCTCTTGGAATTGATCCGACCAGAATTTATTGGGACTGGCTGGAGCCTAAAAAGAAACTTGGTTTTCTTTCTCTCCCCCCTCCCTAACCACCCCTCCTTTTGCCGGGTTAACTGGGTGATTTTTAGAGGTGTTTGTTTGAAATTAGAGTGAGGGAAAGACCAGTTAATAAATTAAAACTGAGGGGAAAGAAGGGATAAAGGCCAACGATCATAAATAATTTTGGTTGAGACTCATTCAAAACTGGTTTCACTAATGGATTTACTGCAGTGTTCATGGCATTTATTTCAAGAGAGCCAAAGCAGAGGCATTCAGGAGGCAGAAGAATGAGGACCTGGGGTTCCAGGGTGAAGCGTTTAGTTTCTGTTTCAGATCCATGGATTCAATGGGGAATTCATAGACCCCTATCAACCTGTGGAATTCTGGACCTGGAAGGACCTTAGGTTTTCTGTTGTGACACCCTTGAAAGATGGATGGATGAGGAAATGGAAGCCCAGGAAGAAGACTGCAAGTGCCTCACCCGATGCCACCCAGGAGGTCTGGCAGAGCTGTGATTAGAACCCAAGCCAGTTCCCTTGTTTGGAGTTTGTTGTTCTTTCTACCACACCCTGTGTTGCTTTCTTCAGTCTACTGTGAGGTGACTTTTGGAAACTTTTCTCATCTTCTGCTATGTTTTCCCCAGGCTCCTCCCTTGTTGCAGTCTCACTAGGCTCTTAATTCCATTAACACTGACCATGATGGGACCTCTTTGTGGAGTAACCCACATTCAGAATAATATGGCATCACAGAATCCCAGGATGGGGAGAGGGAAACCAGTGCCTTCCTGGGGAGCTCTTTCCACTTCTACATTGTTCTGATTATTTAGGAGTTTCCCCTTATTTCATGCCCAAAGCTGACCTTTTTTTTTTTTTTTTTTTTTGGTAAACCTCATCTGATACCCAGAGTTCTCATTGGTTTGGAAGTTTCTTCCAATGATGCTCATCCATGCCTGCCCATTCTATGTCTCTCTGCCCATATCCTTCCATAAGTTCATTGGGGGGCCCCCCAAAATGCTGGAGGCCTTCCTTGATTTCTCTTGAACATCATGAGATGACCATCACAGAGCTCTGAACACTTAGCATTCCTCACCCTCAGCACATGACCCTCCCATTATGTCTTCCTGTCATATAGTTCTTAGATGGCATCTTTTGCTTCTGTTTTAAAATTCCTCAGCAGTTATCTGTTGAAGCCCACTCACATCCATCCTATGTTTCTCCACTGATATCTGTATGTTATATACTTCAAATTCTTCAGAGAATATTACAATCTGTCTCTTGCTATTGTATGGTAATGTTGGTAGAAGTTTTGTATTATAAAGATAAGCTTTTGCTTTCATGGGAAGCTTGGGGTCAGCCCTGAAAGTCCCTCACTAAAACATCATTTAACAGCAATAATAACATTAATATATGTATGTATGCATATAGGTATATGTGTATACATATATATTTACATGTACATACATACATATATATAATTAGAGAAAGAGAGAGAGAAGAAGAAGTGAGGGGGGAGAGAGAGAGAGAGAGAGAGAGAGAGAGAGAGAGAGAGAGAGAGAGAGGTTTGCACAGTATTTTACAAATATCTCATTTTATCTTCATGACAACCCTGGGAGTTAGGTTATATTGTTATCTCCATTTTACAGATGAGGAAACCGAGGTAGACAAACATTAAGTGACTTGCCCAAGGTCACAGCTAGTAAGTATGAGGCTAGATTTGAATTTACCAGGTCTGGCATGCCATTTGCTACACTTTCTCTCTTTCTCTCTCTTTTTTTTTTTGTTTCTCTGTCTCATATACATATATACACATACATGAATACAGATATAGCAATATAAGTGTGAGTTGTTATTATTACATTACCACACCACTTTTTGATTATAAATGGTGAAATACTTTTCTTACGATGGTCCTGTGGGGCTGAAAGTATAAATATTATTGTTTCTTAGGCAAATGGTTATTAAGAAACTGAGGCATGATTCAAATCCAGGTCTCCTGAGACGGACTCTAAATTCAATGTTCTTTCTACCACACTCCATTTCCTTGACGGGAGGGAGTGGGATACTGGGATCCTCATACAGAGGATCAAGCTTGATTAACCTGGTATCGACAGAACCAAACCTAGTTAAAAGACAATTCCAAATAGTGATGATATTAAAGCCTTCTGTGTTTGTAGCATATTAGAATATTAGTGTAGGGTGTGTGTTGCCCTGTGAGATATGTATGTCCACCTGGGTAATCTACACACATCTTGAAGGGAGACAAGGATAGATATCTCTGGAATCCGCTCCAAAGGAGACTGATTCCAACATAGAGGGGAGCAGGAGAATGGGCCATTAGGTTGGATACTCTTCTTTCCTCAGAGAGATGGTATTGTTACTATTACTAGTACTATTTCTATCTGATAAGTGTAATTTTTTTTTAACTACAAAGGCAGTAAAGTTGTTAATTTCACTGGTTGCTATCTCTCAAAGGGGAAGGGGAAATCCTAAACTTATGCCTATAGGCTTAATTCCTTCCCACCAAATACTACTTACACAAAAGACCATCATAAATAGTGATTAGTGAGTAAACTTTAGTGAGTGTTAGTGCAAAAATTAGCCAAAGAAATGAAAACAAAGGAAGAAAATTATGAAAAGATAATTATCAGCTTGGTAAAAGAGGCACAAAAAATACTAAAGGAAATAATACCTTAAAAACCCAAATTGGCCAAATGGAAAAAGAGGTACAAAAATTCACTGATAAAAATAATTCCTTAAAAATTAGAATTGGGCAAATGTAAGACAATTATTCCACAAGACATCAAAAAACAATTTAAAAAGTGAAAAGAATGAAAAAAATAGGAAAAATGTGGAATATCTCACTGGAAAAACACCTGAACTGGAAAACAGATCAAGGAGAGATCATTTTAAAAATTATTAGATTACTTGAAATCCATGGTCAAAGAAAGAGCCTAGATATCACATTTCAAGAAAATTTTAAGGAAAGCTGCCCTGAGATCCTAAAACTAAAGGATAAAAAAGACATTGAAAGAATCCACCAATCACTTCCCAAAAGAGATCCCAAGATAAAAATTCCCCACAACGTTATAATAGTCAAGTCCCAGAGCTTCCAGGTCAAGGAGAAAATACTTTATTCAGTCAAAAAAATCAATTCAAATACTGTGGAGCCACAGTCAAGATCATACAAGATTTAGCAGCTACCACATTAAAGAAGTAGTAGACTTGGAATATGGTATTCTGGAAGGCAAAAGATCTGGGATTACAAGTAAGAATAACCTATCCAGCAAAACTGAGTATAATCCTTCAGGGAAAAAGATAGATATTTAATGAAATAGAAGTTTTTCAAGCATTCCTGATGAAAAGACCAGAGGTAAAGAGAAAATTTGACTTTCAAATACAAGACTCAAGAGAAGCGTAAAAAGGTAAACATGAAAGAGAAATCATAATGAACTCAATAAGGTTAAACTGTGGACTTTTCTATATGGGAAATGATATAGGTATCTTTTAAGAACTTTGTCATTTTTAGGGCATTTAGAAGTGTGAGAGAGTGAGTCAATAATGTTGGGATGATGTGAAAAAATGGATAGATGAGAAAATGGATGCACTGGGAGAAAGTGGAAGAGAGGAATAATGGGGAAAATTAAATCACATAAAAAAGGTTCAAAAGAGCTTTTGCAGTGGAGGGGGAAATGGTAGTGGTGATGGCAACACTTGAACCTGACAGATTTGCATCAAAATTGACTTAAAAAGAGAACACATGCCCCCCCCCCCCTCTACACTTAGTTGATCATGGAAATCTATCTTACTCAACAAAGAAGTAGAAGGAAAAGAAAGGGAAGGCAGATAAAAGAAGGCAGTGGTTAGAAGCAAAATAGACTTTGAGGAAGTATGAGAGAGAGAGAGAGAGAGAAAGAGAGAGAGAGAGAGAGAGAGAGTGAGAGAGAGAGAATAGGCTGGAGGAAAATGCAGCTAGTAATCATAACAATGAATGTAAATGGAATGAACTCACCCATAAAATGGAAGTGGGTAGCAGAATGGATTAGAAACCAGAATCTAACAATAGTCATTTGCAAGAAACAAACTTGAAACAGAGAGACAAACACAGAGTGAAAATAAGGGGCCAGAGTGGAATCTATTACAATCATGATCTCAGACAAAGCAAAACAAAATAGACCTAATTAAAAGGAATAAGCAGAAAAGCTACATCTTGCTAAAAGGCACTACAGAAAATGAAATAATATCAATACTCAGCATATACACATCAAATAGACATTAACACTACACTAGTGGGGGACTCCAACTTTTCCTTCTTAAATATAGATAAATCTAACCAAAAAATAAGTAAGGAAGAAGTCAATGAGAGGAATGGAACCTTTTTTTTTTTTTTTTTTTTTGCTTTTTGGAGGGGGAAAGGCAGTGCAGTTGGGGTTAAGTTACTTGCCCAAAAGTCACACGGCTAGTAAGTGTTAAGTGTCTGAGGCCAAATTTGAACTCAGGTCCTCCTGATTCCAGGGCCAGTGTTCTATTCACTGTACCACCTAGCTGCCCCGAGGAATAGAATCTTAGAAAAGTTAGATACAATAGACCTCTGGAAAAAACTGAATGAGAATAGAAAGGAGTATAACTTTTCTTGGTTGTGCATGGTACCTTCACAAAAACTGACCACATATTAGGGTATAAAAACCTTATAACCAAATGCAGAAAAGCAAAAATACTAAATGAACCATTTTCAGACCATAATGCCATAAAAATCACATTTAATAAAAAGGGCTGGGGAAGCATAGCTTGAAAGCTAATTAGAAACTAAATAATCTAAGCCCAAAGAATGAGTGGGTCAAACAACAAGTCATAGAAGCAACCAATAATTTCATTAAAAAGAATGAAAACAATGAGACAACATTCCAAAATTTTTGGAGGTGTAAACCAAGGCTGTACTTAGGAGAAAATTTATATCTCTAGATGTGCATTTCAGTAAAAGAGACAAAGAACAGATTAATCAACTGGGAATGCAACTAAAAAAAAAGAAAAAGAAATTTAAAGCTCCCAATTAAAAACCAAGATGAAAATCCCGAAAATCAAAGGAAAGATTAATAAAATTGAAAGTAAAAAAACATTGAACTAAAAAACAGAACTGGGAGTTGGTTTTATGAAAAAAAAAAACCCTGCAAAATTGACAAACCATTGGTTAATTTAATTTAAAAAAAGAAAGAAAACCAAATTATTAGCATCAAAAATTAAAAGGGTGAATATAGCACAATGAAGATGAAATTAACACAATTATTAGGAATTGTTTTGCTTAATTATATGCCAGTAAAGCTGACAAAGTGAAATGAATAATTACAAAAATATAAACTGCCCAGATTAACAAAAGTGGCAACAGAATAATTAAACAACTTTATCTTAAAAAAAAGAAATTGAATAAATCATAAATGAACTCCTTAAGAAAAAAGCCTAAGGATCAGGGGGATTCACAAGAGAATTCTACCAAATATTTGAGGAACAATTAATCCAAAAACTATTCTACAAACTATTTGAAAAAAAAAATAGATAAAGAAAGAGGCCTAGCAAGTTCCTTCTGTGACACAAATATGGTTTTGATACTTAAACCAGGGAGAGAAAAACAGAGAAAGAAAACTAGAGACCAATTTTCTTCATGAATATTGATGCAAATATTTCAAATAAAATATTAGCAAGGAGATTATAGCAAATAAAAAAAATTATACGCTATGACAAGGTGGGATTTATACCAGGAATGTGGGTTCAATATTAGGAACTATCAGCATAATTCACTATATCAGTAACAAAACCAACAAAAATCATATGATTATGTCAATAGATGCAGAAAAAGTCTTTGACACAATACAATGCTTATTCTTTTTTTTTTTTGAGGGGGGAAGGCAAGGCAATTAGGATTAAGTGACTTGCCCAAGTTAAGTGTCAAGTATCTGAGGCTGGATTTGAACTCAGTTCCTCCTGACTCCAGGGCTGGTGCTCTATTCACTGCATCACCTAGCTGGCCCCACAATGCTTATTCTTATTGAAAAAAATACTGGAAGTCATAGAAATCAATGGGATCTTTTTAAAAATGATAAGTAGTATCTAGCTAAAGCTATTAGCAACCATTATCTGTAATGGGGATAAACTTGGAGCCTTTCTAGTAAGATCAGGTATGAAGTGTTGTTACCAGTATTATTCAATACTGTACTAGAAATGCTAGCTGGGGGGTGGTGGAGCCAAGATGGTGGCACAGAAGCAGGAAAACTACGTAGCTCCCACATAACCACCTCAAATACCCATAAAATATGACTGTAAACAAATTTTAGGGCTCCAGAACTCAAAAATTACAGAAAAACACATCTCCCACTGAAGGCAGCTTGGCAGGCAGGACAGGAAAGGCTCATCACAGTGTGCTGGGAACCAAAACCAGCCTGGCTTGAAACTGCAGCTTGGCCCCAGGGCAGTCAGGACAAGCTGCAGCTAGTCTTCAGAAGAGTGGATCAGTGGCAGCTGTGGTGATTTCCAGAATTATCAAGCCATAAAAAATAAGGAGTAAGTGAAAGGTTAGTGGAACTCAGCTAAATTCGGGGGAGAGATTCTGGCTGAATTGCCTCCAGGGCAAGGAAGCAGCAGAAGTGGCGGCCCTGCAGCCACTCCCATGTGGCTGCTTCAGAAGCTCCTGGCCTGCAGACTGCAGGGGGGCCAACCAATCATTCAGAGGCTAAGTGCTCTTGCCTTGAGCTGCCTGGATTGAGATTGTGGTCTTGGGTGGTGGTCCTGGGGTGCGTTTTCAGTGAGCCAAAGCTGGTGGGGATGGCAGCAGCCTCCTAATAGCTCTGGCAGCTGTGAAAACCCCAGCAATTTGGGATAGAGCTTTCCCCTCTGGAAGCTGAGTTCCACAGAGCTAAACTGTCAAGTAACTGACTGGCAACATGAGCAGGCAAAGGAAGCAAAGTAAGAACTGCAATCCAACTTTAGATTTCTTTTTTGGGGACAAAATGGATCAAAGCACCCAATGGGAAGAAGGCAACACAGTCAGAACTCCTGCACCAAAAGCTTCCAAGCAAAAGGTAGATTGGTTACAAGCCATAGATCAGCTTAAGAAGGATTTTGAAAATCAAATAAGAGAAGTGGAGGAAAAATTGGGAAGAGAAATGAGAATGATGCAAGAAAATCATGAAAAGAGAGTCAACAACTTGACTGAAGAAAATAACACCTTAAAAAA
>JAQQSU010011267.1:0-12215 GCA_028627135.1 Pseudochirops cupreus
GGGGAGGAGACAGACTTCATATTCACCTGGAAAGGTCTATACAAACTGATGCTAAGTGAGAAGAGCAGAACCAGGAAAAATTTGTACACAATCACAGACACGTTGTATGTGTGACGACCAACTTTGAAAAACTGGACTCTTCTCAGCAATGCACAGTTATAAGACAACTCTACAAGTCTCAGAATGGAAGGAGATATCTACATTCAGAGAAAGCTCTAGAAAGAACAGAGTTTAAATGGAGACTGAAGCAATCTTCATGCTAGTATTCTTTTCCATGTTTGGTTTTGTTTCTTTTTTCCCATTGTTCACTCCATTGGTTACAACCCTTCTATTCAACAGACTAATGTCCCATGTGAAAGTATTTGCAGATCCTATACTTGATTGCACACCATCATGGGGGTGGGGAAGAGGGAGGGGAGAAAATTTAAAACTCAAGGGACTGTGGGACTGAATCTTGTAAACTAAAAGTAAATAAATAAATCAATTAAAAAAAAGAACTTGGATCCTATGTTATTTGGTACATATATGTTTAGTATTGATATTATATCATTGTCTATCATTTTCTTTGAGCAAGATGTAGTTTCTCTGTTTAACTTTTTTAATTAGGTCTGTTTTTGCTTTTGCTTTGTCTGAGATTATGCTACCACTGCCTTTTTAACTGTAACTGAAGCAAAATAAATTCTGCTCCAGCCTCTTATTTTAACTCTGTCTCTCTGTTTCAAGTCTGTATATTGTAAACAACATATTGATGGATTCTGGTTTCTAATTCATTCTGCTTTCTGATTCTGTTTTTTGGGTGAGTTCATCCCATTCACATCCACAATTATTATTAGTAACTGCACATTTTCCTCCATCCTTTTTTCTTCTCTCATCTTCTGTTTTTTTCAGTCTGTCCTTCACCTAAAGTCTGTTTTGCTTCTGACAACTACTTTCTTTTCTCTCTTCTCTTTTATCACCCCCTTCCTTTCTCTTTTTTCCTTTTCCTCCTATTTCCCTATTGGATAAGATGTTATTTTCTACTGTAAAAGCTCTTCCTTGCATGCCTCTTTTATGTGACATAATTTTCCTCATTCTTCCTCTCTTTCTTGCCCATCCATTTTTTTACACCAGCCCAACATAATCAACTCACTCCTGCATTCTTTTTTATGTAGAATCTTTCTAACTGTCCTAAGAATGATAAAGTTCTTAGAAGATACATGTATCTTCTTCCCATGTAGAAAAGTAAACATATTAACCTTAATGAGTCCTTTATTATTTCTCTTTCATGTTGATCTTTTTATGTTTGTCTTGTGTCTTGTATTTAAAAGTCAAATTTTCTTTTGAGCTCTTGTACTTTCATCAGGAATTCTTGAAAGTCCTCTGTTTCATTAAATATCCATTTTTCCCCTTGAAGAATTGTATTCAGTTTTGCTGCATAGGTTATTCTCCATTGTAATCCCAGCTCTTTTGCCTTCTAGAATATCATATTCCAAACACTCTGTTCCTTTAATGTGGTAGCCACTAAATATTATGTAATTCTGACTTTGGCACCATGATATTTGAAAGATTTCTTTCTGGCTGCTTGACGTATTTTCCCTTTGACATGGGAATTTGGCAATAACATCTCTGGGAGTTTTCATTTTGGGATCTCTTTCAAGAGGTGATTAATAGATTCTTTTAATTTCTATTTTACCCTCTGCTTCTAGGGCATCTGTACAATTTTCCTTGACAATTTCTTGACATATGTGTAGGCTCTTTCTTTAAGTGATCACAACTTTCAAGTAATCCAATTATTCTTAAATGATTTCTTCTCAATCTATTTTCCAGATCAGATGTTTTCCAATGAGATATTTCACATTTTCTTTTATTTTTTTTTTCATTCTTTTGATTTGATTTGTTTCCTGATGTCTCATGGAGTAATTAGTTTCTACTTGTCCAGTTTGATTTTTAAGGAATGATTTACTTCAGTGAGCTTTTGTGCCTCTTTTCCCATTTGACCAATTCTGATTTTTTTAAATTATTAATTTATTTGAAACTTAAATAATAATACTTAAATACAATGTAAGAGAAGAAAAAAAGCATTACCATGTACATGACAGAACATAAGAGAAAATTCAAAATATGCAGCTATAAATTTCCATTCCAAGAAAACCTATATAATAAATACTACACGCTGTGTTCAGAGCTGTCCATCTTGTAAGTTTTCTTTTGTTCTCTGCTGTGCACTTTTTACTTTGTTCTTTTTTCCCCCTTGCGCCTCCCATCTACAATTAAGCACGGATTTATGTGTGTGGGTATGTGTATGCATATATACTTATATACATACTCATACACATACATACATGCACTTACACATACATATACTTAGATACCTATAGTCATACTCATATATAGACATATACATTCATATGCATCTATGTAAGACTGTACCATACTTGTTGGTCCTCTGTTTTTCTGAGGGTGGATAACCTCTTCCTTCACAAGTCCAAGTCTTTCCATATTTTTCTAAGTCCTCTCACTCATCATTTCCTACACCACAGCAATATTCCAACCTTATATTGTCTAGTTATTTTACATAGTCTAAAACAATATTGATTAATATGGCTGACATATAGTGTAATTTCTCTATTTTTCTCTTTTGATTCAATCTATTTTAGCTTTCACTTTGTCTGAGATCATGATTACTACCCTTGCTTTTTTTCCTAATAAATTCTACTCTTGCTTTATTTCATATTTGTGTGTATTTATTATTTCCTATCACTCCTGACTCCTCTGTTTTACTTCTACTGCTACTTTGTCCTCCTATTACTTAACCTAACCCCCTTCCAAAGACCCCTTCCTTATTGTCTCCCCACCCCCCCCCACCTTTCCCCCTACCCTCTTGTTTCTATCTGAATTTAGGAGACTTTTAAAGCCTTCCAAATATATGTTATTCCCTCTTTATCCCATTCCTGTTAATCTAGACATGCTTCTGTACTTTCCCCTTATCCTATTACCTCACGTATATATTGTTCTCTAACCCAGATTTGATGTGAATAGTTCCCTCTAAAAAACACTCCTTTATCCTCTCCCCCCTCCCTATTCCCTTAGTCTTTTATTTATTTCTAAATTTAGAAAACTTTTATACCCATATATATAATTTCCCTCTTTAACCCAGTCCCAATGAGAGTAGTGTGCAAGAACTACCAGCCTTCCTCCACCATCAAATTCCTCTGTGTCAGTTCTTCCTCTCATACCTCATTTGTATAATTACTCTTTTTTACCTTTTCCTAAATGGTTTTGCTTTCACACTCAGGTCTACCCCAATTTTTCTTTCAAACTACCCAATTACTAGTAATTAACAATCTCAGACATAAAGTTTTACATTTCCTCATATAAAAAGTAAACAATCTGTCCTTATTGTTCTAATTAATTTTTGATGTGTACCTTATATTTCTCTTGTATGTCAAATTTTCTATTGAGTTCAGGTTTCTTTGCAACAAAATCCTAAAAGTTTGGCAATTCATTATCTATTTTTTTTTCTCCATTCAGGATTATGCTTAACTTTGCTGGGTATGATATTTTCAGCCATAACCCCAGTTCTTTTTCTCTTTGATACATAGCACTCCATGACCTGTGGTCTTTTAGTATCACCGCTCCTAGGAATTGTGTGATTCTAATTGTGACTCTGCCATATTTAATTTTTTTTCTTGCTGCTCATAGTATTTTATCCTTGAGCTGGAGGTTTCAGAATTTGCCTGTAATATTCCCACAGGTTTTCCTCATAGGATCTCTTTCAATTGATGATCAGTGGATTTTTTCTGTTTCTACCTTCCCCTCTTGTCTTAATGCTTAAGGACAATTTTCTTTAATTATTTCTTGTACTACTGCATAAAGATCCTTTTTTCAGGTAGTCTGATTATTCTTAAGTTTTCTCTTCCTGATTTGTTTTCCAGAGAAGTTGTTTTTCTTATGAGATATTCCAAATTCTCTTCTGTTTTTTCATTCTTTATATTTTATTTTATCATTTCTTGGTCTCTTATAAATTCGCTTGCTTCCCCTTGCCCATCTAATTTTCAAGGAGTCATTTTCTTCCTTAAGATTCTGGATCTCCTTTTCAAGTTGGTTGACTTTCTTTTTCATAATCTTGTTTTTCTTGGATTGTTCTTATTTTAACTTTTCCTCAGTCTCTCTCATTTGATTTTTAAAGTCTTTTTAAAGTTCTTCTATGAATTATTTTTGGGCAGGTAACCATTTGACGTTATTTTTGGGGGAGCCTTTTTTTGCTTCAGTATCTCCTCTGAAGATGAACCCCAGTCTTCTCTATTCCCATAGTAACTTTCTATAGTTGGGTTTTTTTCTCATTTGCCTGCTCATTAAAAAAAAAATTGTAGAAGCTTATTATTGTAATCACCTCTAGTCCTGGGATATGGAGGACAGTGCCTCTGACCTTGGATCTTCCTTCAATCTTCCTCTCTGGCCTGGAATCAAAACCAAGAACTCTATCCTCCTATTAGTGCTCAAAGCCAGCAGCATCCCCACCTCACTACTTCTGCACTCATCAAGTTTGTGCTGGTTCCTTCTTGCCCAGAGCCATATCTTGGCAGCACAGCTGGGCCTGGCAGCCCTTATCAGCAGAGGTTCTCTCTACTTCCTTTCATTCAGGCACCCAGCTCTCCAGGAGGTAAAAATTCCCACCGCTGGGACAAGCCTACCCTCTAACCCAGCTATCCCTAGGCCTCACTGCTTGCTATTTCAGCAGAACTAGCCTGAAGATGTTTACACCTCACAGTCACCAAACCTCAGTCCTGGGATTTTTCTTTAGATCTTCTATTGTCCCAGGAAGATGACTGTTCTGCCTGAATTCTTGTTTATTTTTACCACTCTACATTTGCCCTGAGGAACCATTTTGTCTTCTTGTGGAGGAAATCTGGGGAGTTTAGAATTTTCTGACCTATTCTGCTATCTTCCTAGAATTCTCTCAATCCTAATTCTACTTTTTAAGGGACTCTTTTAATCAATTAATTTTTGTAACTCTTTGTCCATTTGACCAATTCTGTTTTTGAAGTTTTTTTTTTAATTTCTTCAGCATTTTTAGTGCCTCTTTTGCCAAGCTGTTATCTTTTCATAATTTTTTTCTCTGCTTTCATTTATTTACCTAATTTTTCTTCCACCATCATACTTGATTTTGTAAATATTTTTTTTTAGCTCTTCCAGGAATTCTCGTTTGTCTTTTGTCCAATTCACATTGTTTTTAGGCTTTCTTTTCTTTTAGGTTTTGACTTCATTGTCTCCTTCTGATTTTGTTTCTTGATCTTCCCTGTCATCATACCAGTTTTTTACAGTCAGGGATTTTGTTGTTGCTGTTTGCTCATTTTTCTACCCTATTTCTTGATTTGGAACTTTATGTTAATGTTGAAATCTATTCCTAGAATGGGAGGGTGGAGGGGCATTGTCTCAAGCTGAAGGCTTTTTTTTTTCTATATCACTATTGATTTAGAGAAATTCAAATTAAAACAACACTGAGGTACCACCTCACACCTATCAGACTAGCTAATATCAAGGAAAAGGAAAATCATATGTTGGAGAAGATGTAGGAAAATTTGAATACTAATGTATTGTTGATGGAGTTCTGCACTCATCTAACCATTCTAGAGAGCTATTTGGAACTATTCCCAAAGAACTATACAACTATACATACCCTATACATACATACTATATATACCCATTCAGTAATACCTCTATTAGGTCTATATCCCAAAGAGATCATTAAAAAAGGGAAAAAGCCCACATGTACCAAAAACATTTATAGCAGCACTTTCTGTGTGGCAAAGGACTAGAAATTGAGGGAATGCCCATCAGTTGGGAAATGGCTGAACAAGTTCTAGTATATGGCCATAATGAAATACTACCATGCTTTTAAGAAATGATGAGCAGGCAGATTTCAGAAAAACCTGGAAAGAGTTGCATGAACTGATGCTGAGTAAAATGAGCAGAACCAGGAGAACATTGTACATGGCAACACTGCGTGTTGATTGGCTCTGATAGACTCAGCTCTTCCCAGCAATAAATTGATCCAAGACAATTTCAAAAGACCTGTCATGGAAAATGTCCGGAGAAAGAACTACGGAGGCTGACTGCAGATTGAAGTGTACTATTTTCACTTTCTTTCTCGTTTAGCACAACGCAGGAAGTGTTTCAGAAACGCTTGTCATGGAGCCAAGATGGCGGAGCAGAGAAAGCACTCAGCTGAGCCCTCCTAACGTTCCCCTCCAAACAACTCTAAAAATTCGATGCCTCACATCAGATTCTGGGGCGGCAAAACTGACAAAAGGTCAGAGTGAGATATTCTTCCAACCCTAGACAATTTAACAGTTGAGAAGGAGAGCTCTGTGACATTTTTATTTTTCCCTCTTACTCCCTTTTGTTCTGATTCTTCTTTCACAACATGACTGATGTGGAAATACGTTTACCGTGATTGTACATTGATAACTATCAGACTGCTTGCTGTCATGGGGAGGGGGGAGAAGAGGGAAAAAAAGGGGAAAATTGGGAACTCAAAATTTTACAAAATGAATGTTGAAAACTATCTTTACATGTAAATGGGGGGGAATAAAATACTATCAAGAGAAAAAAAGCTACAGGCTTTTTTGTATTGCTGTTTTTAAGAGTTATTTCTGGGAAGTTTTCAGGGCTTCTAAGGTGTTGTGACCTGGGGAGAGCTGCGGTCACTGCTCTCCCTACCTGCACTCTGATCCTTACCCAGGAAGGGCCCCTGATCCCTTGGGATTACAATATATACTACTCCTCAGGGTCCCTGATGTCTTGGGACAGGAATTGATACTGCCCCTCAGGGCTTCCACTCCCTCTTAAGTGAAAGTGGTCTTCCCTGTCCTTGAACTATGACCCAGAAGTAGGTATAGGCAATGCCACACAGTATCTGGTTCTGCATCCCATGCTAACACAGGGATTCCCTGTATTCTCTTTCTGACAGATTGCTAGGTTCCCTTCCCATCTCTGGCTTGGGAGCTTCCAAAACCACTGCTGGTTCTATTGCCACCACCTAGCCCCAGCACTGGTGTTTCATCCACATGGACTCCTAGCCAGCCTCCACCCCCATGTCACAGAGCTCTCCTTCTCAACTCTTAAATTGTCTAGGGTTGGAAGAATATCTCACTCTGACCTTTTTTCAGTTTTGCCACCCCAGAGTCTTATGTGAGGCATTATTTTAGAGTTGTTTGGAGGGGAACGTTAGGAGGGTTCAGCTGAGTGCTTTCTCTGCTCCGCCATCTTGGCTCCATGAAAAGCATTTCTCAAACACTTCCTGCATTGTGCTAACAGCTGGTGACAGAAATACAAAAACAAGACAGTCCTGCAAAAGCAGCTGAATCCAGAGGACAATATATATACTTCAATGATGTTAATGTCAAAGGCAAAAAACTCAGATTCATTACAATGAACAATCTTGCTTCTAGAAAACAATGAGATCTAATGTATGTCCCCCTTCTTAAGAGAGAGGTAGGAGACTATTGGTGAAGATGGAATAGATATTGCCAGAACTGATGTTGGTCTGTAATGTTTGACTTATAGTAGAACCATTGCTAAAGACCTAACAAAGACCTCAGTTCAACCTCTTCATTTTACAGATAAGGAAACTGAGGCCTACAGATACTTAGTGATTTACCCAAGGTCAACCAATAGTAAATGCCAGGGGAAATTTTACACAAGGTACTTTAACTTCAGGATCAGTGTTCTCTCCCTTGTATCACACCGCCTCCCTGATTCTCTTTGTTACAACAAAGGGTTCAGTTAAGGTGGATATATTGAGAAGCAACTGTGTTGTTTTAAAAAAAAGACATCAATAATTCTTAATGAGGAACAACAGAACCAAAAGAAGGGAGTTTCTTCCCTCCCATATTCTCACTCATTTGCAAACTGGGTGGCACATTCAGGCTTATGGTTGAGCATTGGAAATCTTCTCACCTCTGAGAGGACAACTCTCCTCAGTGCACATCTCTAACCACCCCCAAAGTCTCTAATTTGGAAATTGCTGAATCAGTTTGTACCCATTTGGAAAATTACTGCTTTCCTGCAATTTTCTGTACGCTCTCGCTAAATTGTCCTGTTGAATGTTAGTGAAAAATTATATTTTTAAACCACCTCTGAATCCTAAAAGCCCATGGCCCAGGATTCTGTTTGTGAGAGCAATTTAGCTTTATTAAACAGCGTGACATAGACTAAGTGAGCTAAGATGAGCTGGGTATGGTGTGTGGAGCAGCCATCAGCCGCCGAAGCCAATCAGTCTTGATCCTGATTACTGAGAGCTGAGCTGACACACAGGAAGAAAAAAACCCTCTTGTGGCTGCTTCCCCAGGCCGACTAGACTCCCCATTTCACTCCTGATATTATTACAGGTATTTTTCAAGACAGTGGAGGTTTGGGGAATAATACTTTTCAGAAAGTATTTTTGTACTGCTCTGTTTTCAACCTTTTACCAGACCACCAATTATAGACTTCCCTTGGCTCCTCCAGGATGGTTGGATGATATGTTTCCTAAGGCACTTGCTTGCTGCTGTACAGGCAGGATTGGTTCATTTTCAGCCCATAGGAAGACCCAATGGAAAACCATTACCCAGGAAGTTGAAAAGGGACAAAAGGGTACTTTGGGTTGGTTGTTTACTAATGGACACCATGATGTTAGCTACGCTGATCAAAAGAAAAGAAATGGTTTCTAGATTCATCAGTCTGGTTTTAGACCACAACTTACCCTTCTTGGGAAACTTAGAAATGGTGAATTAAAAGGAAGGCAGTTGTTCAGAGTTTGGTACAACAGGGTTCAGGGACACATCCCTGAACATGAAGCAGCATTCCTTCTGAGCTGTGGGCTCCACCCTACATCTTCAAATACTCTGCTCTCTCTAAGGTTATTGTCTGAATTTAGACACACCATTCTGGAAACTAAATGAGCCTTCATTTACAGGGGATGGTGAATGCAGCCAGACTGATGGTAGAGCAAATGTAATTGGTTCCCAACGTGTGTCAATGTGTCTACTTCTCAAGCCCCCGAAAAGATGCATTATGGGACTAATTTTTAAATGTTAATGGATATTGGACATTTGCCAGACACCCAGCTGTGTGCACAACACTGAGATGGTAAATAGCTCTCGATCTGTTTAGAAACAAACGATGAGGGGTTTTTAGGATTCCACATGACTGAAGGCATGGCAACCAGGCTCCAACCGACTCACAGACTGACCCCATTAACTGTACTGAAGGGAAGTGAATGTGCTTTTTTTTAAAAAAATCATCCAAATCAGGGCATTGTGATAACATTTAAATTATTTTTATTAATATTAAGAAAAAGTCTAGTCCCTCACACCTATTAACCCTACCTGCATGGGCAGAGATCTTTGACAGGTGCTTCTGGTTGGTAGGTCTGTTTCCTTCTGGAACAGGTCAAAATGAAAATACCTTCATTGCTCAATTAGTTTGGTTGTGAAAGTGGCCTTGAAAGTGACCTGCCCACCTGGGCTTGTCAAGAGGAGGCTGCTCTGCCATCACATGCTGGCCACAAAGGGCAGCAAAATGGCATCAGGCTTCCTCTCATTGAATATGTTACCCTTATTGTTTTAATTGAAAGTCAGTGAATAGAATATTTTCCTGTGAATTCTTTCCTCCAAAGGGTCCTACTAATTGCATGCACTTGCCCACCCGAGCCAAGCCTACGAGGAACGGATTCATCAGTATTATTATTCTAAATAAATGATAGTGGTAAGATGCTTTTGATTAAAACACCATTAGGGGAAAGTGTCATTTTTAGGATAAACACAGAAGAATAATGGACACAGGGCAACGCTGCCTACGGAGTCTCTGGAAGGAGACACAACAGGGTGGTGTTTTCAGCAGCTGAAATGCCATCTGAAGCTATCAGAGAGGCTTAAATATTTCAGCAGCCCAGGCAGATATGAACGTGAGCAGGGTGAGGCTGACAACTTCTCTATAGATGTGTGAGAAGCACCAAGGGAGCCCTGGTTTGTCAGCAAATCAGCTACTGAGTTATTTGTTGCCAAGAGAGAGGGGCTCTGCCATTTGAAGGGAGCAATCAGAAGATGATGGTGGAGAACAGAAGCTTCACCCCAAAGCCCCCACCACCACCAAATCTGGGGTTTTGAATACTCTTAGAAATAATATTGCTGCTTTAGGACAATTCCATGGAGATTTCTGGATAATTTCCCTTTTGGCAATGCTATGGAGATTCCAAAATGAACTGTTTTCCTTCCCATACATTGGAGGACCACAGTGGCAAGGTCACAAGTGAATTTCATGTATAATACATTTCCTGATTTTGAAATACCTTATGAAAATGATCTCCTTTATACTCACTGATAAGAGGTGGCCTTACTAGTAGATAAAGTACTGGGTTTGAAAACAGATCTGGGTTCACATCCTGTCCCTAACATTTACGTATTAGGTGGTCCTAGGCAAGTCATAGCCTCTGTATACCTATGATAACTCCCTCTGCAGTTGTTTACTGAGTCACCTACCCTCATTATTCTGTGCCCTTAAAGGGAATTTCCACACTAACAAAATCACAGATGCTCTCAGTATATGTTTATACTCACTGGTAACTTGGACAAGCAGAATTATCTTCCTCTTACATTGTGGGGTGGGTGGAAGGGGTGTGTGTGTGTGTATGTGTGTGTGTGTGTGTGTGTGTGTGTGTGTGTGTGTGTGTGCGCGCGCGCGCGTGTGTAGAGGAATTAACTCTATTCTTGGCACAGCTGAAAAATAGCCATGGTCACTTGGCCTCCTACACTCTATTAGTCCATACTTTCCAAAAAGAGGTGGATGTGATTTGTGTCTACTTTCATGCTCTTCCTATTTATATCCCCAAAATAAAATGATGTGGAGTATATTGATCAAAAAGTGTATCCTGTTTTTTATTGTACAACACACCTACCTCAAAGCTCTCAGCTGACTGGCAAAAAAGAAAAACGAACAGGAAAGAAAAGAGTGCCACCAGATTTGTGAGCTGTTTCCAGCTCCCCCAGTCTTCTATCCTACATGAGTGCACATTTGGGGGTGAGCACAGAAAAACAAACCCCATGCAAAGTACCAGAGAAAAGAAAGGAATTAGCAGACAGTATCAACAGAATCCCATATTCACCAATTAAACAAACAATGATTGGGCACCTACTGTGCTAAATTGGTCTTCCAAATTCCAGTATATTCCCTTTCCAATTCACCCTTCACATAGCTACCAAAGAGAAGTTCCTAAACCATCAATCTGACCATGTCACCATACTACTCCGAAGTCTTTGGTGGCTGCCTATTGCCTCAAGGGCAAAATATACATATCCCAGTATGTCTTTTAAAGCCCCTTCATAGCCTGGCTCCAGCCCATATTTCCATATTTATTTCATATTACCCCTCTTCACATATTAAACATTTCAGCCAACTTATTTAACCTACTTGTTAGTTCCTAAACACAGCATTCAATCTCCTACCTTTGTGCTTTTCCATAAGTATTCCCTGATGATCAGAATGTACCCACTTTCACCTCTACTACTCATGAAATTTATCTTCTCTCAAGGCTGAATAAACTCAGGGGCCACCCCAGCCATTCTGGAGGCTCCGTGGGCTAAGAATTTCTCTTTGTTTGAGATCTAGATATAGGATAGATTCGCTTACTGTTGATGGTCTATCCCTCCTCAAATGACCATGTCCTTAATTACCTTTGTGTATTTTGTGTTCACTCCAATAGAATGTATTCTCCTGAGGGTAGAAACTATATTTTTCTTTTGTTTTTTCATATCCCCAGTGTGGTCTGAGTTCATTCATTTATTCATTCCTTTAACAAGCATATAGTTGGTGTTTAATAAATACTTGCTGAGTGAATGAATGAATTGTGTAGAGTGCTTTGATGGGGGGACACACGGTTTAAGATATGGTTTCAGTCTCACATGAAGTTCACAGTAGTTTATGTGTTTGTGTGTGTGTGCATATATATATATATGTATATATATACATATATGTACACACACATACACAGACATATATCTATGGTACCATAAGGACCAAATTTACTAATTGAGAACAGAAAGGTAATGTGATATAGTGCAGAGCACACTAGTCTGCAATGCTTTGATGCAAATACCACCTTCACTGAACTTCTCAGAGTCTCAGCTTCCTCATCTGTAAGACGGGGATAATAATACTTGTGTACCCACTTCACAAGGTTTTGTGAAGAAAGTATT
>JAQQSU010011268.1:0-12215 GCA_028627135.1 Pseudochirops cupreus
CTCCATCACCCCACCTCTCATCCTCCTTCCCCCTACTCTTCTATGTGGCAAGATGCCCAGTTTAGAGTTTACGTCATTCCTTCCCTAAGCCAAATTCCGTGACAGTAAGGTTGACTCCTTCCCTTTTGCCTTCCTCTTTTCCCCCTCTACTGCAACAATTATCTCTTGCCTCTTCCATGCATAGTAGCAATTTTAGTACATAGTAGCAACTATAAATAGCAGCAATTATTATTGATACATAATAGGCACTACTAAGTGACAAGCACATTGTAGGCACTTAATAATATTTGATATGTTAATTGAAGCATGTATTAGAATGTTTTCTAAGTAATGTCCTAAAAATATTAATTAATACTCTCCATTCATTTGGAATAGAACATACCTACTCCTTGTGAGGCACTGTACTAAACGATAAGGAAATATACCAAGACGAATAAGACATAAGAGGATATACTTAAGGGGTTCATAATCTAATGATATTTGAAAAACTCAACAAAATTTTTAAAAGTCATAAAGTGTCAATCTCCAAGAGTCTCTTTGTGTCTTTTATCAATTCGTTCATATGCTAAAATAGCTTGAAAGTATAAAGGTCAACGTTTTCATTTGCCAGGGTCACATGTGTCCCTAATCTCTAGTCTAGCACTCCAGGCTGCAAGGATCTACACCTCCCAGAGAATGAAAAATCTAGAAGAAATGTTTAAAATCAGTGGGCTGGAAGAAGATAGGAATGCCCATCTTAGCATCTGGGGGGAACAGTTATCTTGTAAAATAAGTTTGTACTAATATCTTTTGCTTTTATATCACCTGCATTTTCTAATGTATTCCTCCCCCTGCCCCTCCCAGAGAGCCATCCCTTATAATAAAAAAAATTTTAAAGAGGGGAAAAAAAGGTTCTGCAATACTAACCAGTCAATCAAAAAAGTATGATATTAAAATCAATATTCCACATCCATGGACCCCTATGTCTGCAATGAAATTGGGAGGAAGTGTCTTCCCATATCTCTTCTTTGGGACCAAAGTTTAGTCATTATCATTGTGCAGCATTCAATTTCAGTCATCTTGTTGTGTTGCTCTTTTGATTTACTTTGCTGTAATCATCATGTATGTTGTTTTTCTGAGTCTGCTTGTATCATTTCATACATGTATTTCCATGCTTCTCTGCAATCATGACATTGATCATTTCTTAGAGCCCAGTAATATTCCATTACATTCATGCACCAAAATTGCCCTGCCCCAATTTCTGGACATCTACTTTTTTTTTTAAGTTCTTTGTTACTACAGAAAATACTGCTATAAATATTTTGGTGCATGTAGGACTTTTCTTTTTTTCCATTGACCTCTTTGGGTCAACTAAAATCTCTAAGTCAAAGGATATAGTTAAGAATTCTCCCTCTCTCCCCAGACATGATTATATTGATCTGCTTTTCTTTTTTTACTTTAGTATTTTTAATATTAGCATTTAATTTTAATCATTTCAGGTCACATATCCATTTTGGATTTGTTGTGATATATGGTATAAAATGTTCCTCCAAACCAAATTCCTACCACACTACTTTCCAGTTTTTCCAGCAATTCTTGTTAAACGGACAGTCCTTGCTAGGAAGTTTATATTTTCAGGTTTCTCTCACATAGAGTTATTGAGTTTCAGGTACTTGTCATTGATTTTTTGTTTCCTTTTTTCCAGTGATCCATTTTTCTATTTTTAACCAATATCAAATGGTTTTGATGACTATTGCTTTATAAGGTTTTTTGAGGTCTGGAAGTGTTATCTCTCCTTCATTCCTACCTTTTAAAAAATTATTCCTTTGATATTCTAGATCTTTTGCTCCTTAAGATGAATTTTATTATTTTGTTTAGGTTTGTGAAGTATTCCTGTGATGGTTTGATTGGTATGTCACTAAATCTGTAAATTGATTTAGGGAGTAATATTATTTTTATTACATTGGCACAGCCCAGTTGTGAGCACTAAGTATTTCTCCAGTTATTTAAGTTGTTCTTTATTTATTTGCTTTTTGGAGGGGGGAAGGCAGGGCAACTGGGGTTAAGTGACTTGCCCAAGATCACACAGCTAGTAAGTGTTAAGTGTCTGAGGCTGGATTTGAACTTAGGTCCTCCTGATTCCAAGGCCAGTGCTCTATTCACTGCACCACCTAAATGCCCCTGTTCTTTATTTCTTCAAGGAGAATTTTGCAATTGTATCTACACAGGTATAGATAATCTTTTTTTTTAACTGTATTTTTTTCCCTAGAGGGCAGCTAGGCGGCACAGTGAATAGAGTGCCAGGTCTGACTGAAGTCAAGAAGACTCATCTTCATCAGTTCAAATCTGGTCTCAGATGCTTACTCGAGGTGTGACCTTAGCCAAGTAATTTAACCCTGTTTGCCTGAGTTCTTCATCTGTAAAATGATCTGGAGATGGAAATGGCAAATGACTTCAGTATCTTTGCCAAGAAAAACCCAAATGGAGTCAAGAAAAGTTGGATGTAACCAAAATTACTGAACAACAACAAAACCATATTTTTATTGTATCTTTACAACTTTCACTCCATTTAAAAAAGACCCTTCTATGCTTAAACTTTGGAGGGTATGCCTGTTGATGTCATTACTTTCTTTCTGCTTTTTTCTTTTTTTTTTTTAGCATAAGTGAATGTTAGACTTTTTTGAAGACTTTCTACAGCTATTGAATGGACTTTGATAGCTGACTCCCATTGCAAATTACTTCAAATATGACTTTCCTTTCTATTAGTGTCTCCTGATTCTTATTACTGCTTATAGAAATACTGTTGTTACTTGAGGATTCATTCCATGTCCTGAGATTTTACTAAACTTATTGGTTGTTTCAATTTCTTCACTGACTGGGTGTCTAGGTGGGGCAGTAAATAGAGCACCAGCCCTGAAGTCAGGAGGACCTGAATTCAAATCCTGCCTCAGACACTTAATACTTACTAGCCGTGTGACCTTAGGCAAGTTGCTTAACTTCCATTGCCCTGCCTTCCCCCCTCCAAAAAGCCAAAAAAAAAAAATTCTTTGCTGATTTCCTAGGATTTCCTGAGTGAATTACCAGGTCATCAGCAAAAGAGGATTTTTAAATTTCTTTTGTCTTATTGCTATTGCTACAATGTCTCAAAACTATGTCAAATATTTATGGGGAAAACTAATGGTGTTTTCCTTATCACATGTAATGTTAGCTTTTGATTTTAGATGGAAACTTCGTGCTGCTTTAAAAAAATGATCGTTCTCTGCCTGTGTTTTGTAGGGCATGTTTATCGATTTGACTTTTCATAGCATAAATGAATGTTATACTTTTTAAAGAGCTTTTTCTGCATCTATTGGTATAATCATATCCAACCAATTACTTTAAGATAGTAGGATAGAGTGAGTATTCCATTAGTCCCTTTGATGAAGGGCAGCTGCACAGAAGAGGTTGCCAAAACTTCCTGGAGTGTGCTATCATTAGATACTGATTTTCTTGATGAATAGATGGATAATAGTGTGTGGGACTGTTTCAGATAGTTTTCCACTGGTATCAATGTGTATAATTTTTGTTGTAAGTATGGATAACTTTTTGCTTGTGGATATGCCCATATGAACACATCCAATGCATATTACATCTGAATTATATATATATAAAGAAGTATGTATTGTTTGTATGCAATAAGTATGCATCTTAGAATAGATTTGGGCTAATATCTTTAAATAAAAAAGTGGTTGACAAATTAATTAAAGCCCTTTTATAACTCTATCAAAGAGGTTAATCATTTTAAGCTTAAATAAGGTTATAACTTTTGCTATAACTGTCATTTTACTAAAATATAGGGTCGAGCACGCAGGCTTCTAGGAAATGTCAATGTGAACAATTCACAGATACTTGTGAAATCTCCATATGTTATCTCCCTGATTGACCTTACAAACTATAATAAATTAAGAAAATTTCAGGGGCCACAAATTATTACAGTGGAATAGTAGAGGAATAATCATGAATTTAATAAATTTATCAGTCAAAAACTACTGAATACTATGTGTCAGGCACTGCTAGTCACTGGGAGTACAAATGCAATAAATGAAACAGACGGACAGATGGACATGTGGATGGGTGGACGGATGGATGGAAAATGATGTATTAAGCGTAAGCACAAAGTAAGCTTTGTGCCACACATTATGTAAGTTACATTGGGGACACAAATAGAAGCAAGCAAAGCAGTCCCTGCCCTCAAGGGGCTCTCTATTCTAATAAGGGGGAAGATCACACATTCAGGGGAGCTAGAAAGAGGGAGGGGGGATGGTATTAAGCTTCATGGTTTGGAAATAGTATCAAGAAAGTGAAGTGGAGGCCTAGGTCCAGCCAACACAGTGCAAAAGCTCACCTGTCATAGATTGGAATGATTCTAAGGTTCTGGTAGTAGGAGAAGGGGGAGAGGGGTATGAGAATGGTGACCAGAGTGCAAAAAGTTCACATTCTAATGAGGGAGACAGCAAGGAAATATATAAGTATATACAGGATAAATACAAAGAGAATTTGCCAAATTATTACCTGTTAAGCGGTAAGGTCCAGGTTCTGTCAATCTGTGCATATGAAAGCGAATTAGTCTCTAGTACTTATTTATTCTGTATACCTTCAAGTTTAAGGCTTAAACAATTCTTCTGTATTATTATCTCTCCATTCTTTGATAGCCAAACACCTACAAGGAGTTATTTATACTCTTTCTTCTACTTCATCTACTTTCACTAATTTCTCAATCCTCTTACAGTCTGGTTTTCGACTTCATTGCTCAAAATAAGCTATTCACCCCAATTACCCTGCCTCCCGCCTCCAAAAAAAAGACAAAAAAAGAAATGAACTATTCTCTCCCCAGTTACTAATAATCTCTTCATCTCCATTTATTCAGTTGTGTCTGACTCTTTGTGACCCCATTTGGTGTTTTCTTGGCAAAGATACTACAGTGGTTTGCCATTTCCTTATCCAGCTCGTTTTACAGATGAGAAAACTGAGGCAAACAGGGTTTAGTGACTTGCTTAGGATCACACAGATAGTAAATGTCTGGGGCTAGACTTGAACTCCTGAAGAACAGTCTCCTGGTTCCAAATTCAGGGCTCTATCCACTACAACGCATAACTGGCCCCTTAACTGCCGTATCCAATGGCCTTTTCTCAGTCTTTATACTTTTTTGACCCCTTTGCAGCATTTGACACTGTTACCCAGCCTCTCCCGACTGCTCCTTCTCTGGATTTTCATGATGTCCCTCTCTCTTGGCTCTCCTACCAATCAACACACTCTTTAGTCTCCTTTGCTGTATATTCATATTCTACTCCCTAACTGTGGGTGTACCCCAAGACTCTGTTCTAGGTCCTCTCTATACTCTCTGTTTTGGCAATCTCATTAGCTCCCATGAGTTCAATTTTTATCTCTATACAGATGATCTTTTGAGTTCTAGAGAAGTCCATCGGTTAACTACAAAGCATAATGATAACTCTGAGAAGATAACCACCAGCTGAAGAATGACTGGCAGTTGTCTAAATGTACAGAGCTGAGTTAAAAACATAAAATGCTTACTTAGCAGTCCTGAAAACTATTCTATGTCCTGATGAGATTTAAGAATCAATCTTCTGAGAGGCTGTAATAGTAGTTGTAAGCTGGGTTACTGAATTCTTATTTAAGTCATTCTATCAATATGCATCATGAGTCTTTTGTGTTTTTAACCTTTCTTTTCTGTATAGGAAATAAATATTTTTCTCCATGATTTTACATTGTACATTGAATATGTTTCTGGGAGATATAGACATCACCCCAAAACCAAACTTTAAATAATTTGTCTCTAGGTGACCTGAATGGGTATTTAACACACTGAAGAGTATGAGAAAAGAGAGCCTAGCCCTCTTCTCATTAGAAGCCAAAGTACCCCCAGGAATGAATCTGGTATAGACTGCCCAGAGGGGTCTGGAAAAAGGGAGCCCCTTAAAGAGAGGGAGAAGGAGAGTGTGTTGGCTTTTTGAGCCTAGCGATGGTTCCTTAACTGTAGCAACTTTAAAAGAGAGAGGAATAATAAGATGATGATGGTCTTGAAAGATCTTAGAAAGATAACCAATCAAATGAAAAACATTTATTAAGTACCTACTAAATGCCAGTCACTGTGCTAGATGCTGGAGGTACAAATGCAAAAATAAATCAGTTCTTGCTCTCAAGAAACTCACAGTCCATCAGGGAAAATAGCATGTTCATGTATAAGTAAATACAAAATGTATCCATAGTAATTTACACACTTAATAACTGTTGTGGTCAGGGGGCCCTTGCAACTAAGGAGGCAACTCAGGTAAGGTGTTAGTTGTATAGTAGGTGGCACTTGAGCTCATCTTTGAAGGAAACTAGGGGTTCTAAGAGGAAGGGATTAAGGAGGGAGTGCATTCCAGGCATCAGTGACAGTCTGTGCAAAAGAACAAATAGGACCTAGAATGTTGTATAGGCAGAACAGCAAGTAGCCCATTCGGCTAAAATACAAAGTACAGGAAGTGGAGTGATGTGTAATAAGTCTGGAAAGGTAGGCTGGAGCCAGATTGTGAAATCCTTTAAGTATTAAACAAAGGAGGCAAGAGAGAATCACTACCTATTCCTGGGCATGATAGACCTGTGCTTTAAGAATATCACATCGGAGGAAAGATTGGAGAGATAATTGATTCAGGGAGGCCCATTAGGAAGCAATTTCAACAGTCTTGGTATTGAAGGGGGCTGCTGAGGTCTTGTAATGTTTTGGGGTGACTTTGTCTTGAATCTCATCTGTTTGGGCACCTGGGTATGTGATATCAGCCTGTGGAAAGGTCACCTTTCCCCTCTAGCTGTAAGTCATTAACTCTGTCCCTTCCACCACCCCCAGCCTGTAAGTATCTTCCCTGAAGATCGTTAACTATAACAGGCCACACCTAAGAATTCTTAAAAGGATTCCTTAGAGAAAGGATTACCCCTTTTGTTCTAGTAGCCAGCTGTAAGATAACTCCTAACAAAAGAACTTCACCCTATCAAAGGGGGACCTTTCAGGGCAGACAGGCTGGGTGCTCCTCCCAAACTCCACCTCTGTATGACTTTTGTTACTATATAATCAGTACCCCCAATCCCCACACTTTACAGGAGAATTCCCCTTAGTTTTCTCCTGCCTGCCCACAGGATGATTCACCTTAGTTTTCTCCTGTCCGCTTGACAAGGGTAATAAAGTCTCTTAAAACTGCCAAGACTGCTCATGCCTGATAATTCTTTCAGACTGCTAAGAACCCTCAAATGATTTCCATAGAAATCCACCCTTTCTAACCCTCAACAGTATGAGGCGATAAGAACTGAATACCATGTTTCAGAAAATCATAAAAGAAGATAAGGCAAAATGTAGACTGTTAGAATCTACAGATCACTACCAGAGAGGAATCTCAGTGTTCATTAATCCATAAATTTGATTGTCAAATTACATAGCTCCCAAATAAAAGAGAAAATATTGTAAGCAACCAACAAGAGCCAGATCATGTACCAAGGGATTCTAATTAGACTCATGCAGCAACAATGGAAAAGAAAGGAAAGAATTAAATACGATATACCCATTAACATAAATGGAAAATGGCTTACAGTCAAGAAAAAAATTAGCTTTTAAATAGTTGAACATAATCTACAGGGAAAGAAATGTATACTTAACAGAACTCCATCCTTGCATTCCAACTGAGAAAATCAGAACTGGGCTGAGTCTTAAACTTGAGGAAGGTAAACAAGTTTGAACACCTTGAAAAGGCTAAGTGATTATCCATGCCTACCTTCTGAATGGGGGGAGAAAAAAAAAACACCTTGTTGTCCTTTCGGAGTGCCAGCCTTTCTAAGAGTTAACGAAGGAACAAAAAGAGACTAGTTTTGGACTTGGGTGTTTAAAAATAAGCAAACGGACAAAATGAAACACCACCCTAGAGAAGGAAAGGGGAGAGATATTTCTTGTAACTGAGGTACCAGTGCAAAACATAGAGGGATAGAGTTCTGAACTTAACACTTAGCTCCATTTAACAAAGGAAGATTAACAAAAAAGATTATAATGATAAAAGTACTGTAGAGTAAAATAAGAGATTGATCTGGATTGCAATGAGAGAAGGAACACATGAATGGGAGGGTGGAGTTGGGAAGGGCATTGATTCAATCAAAACAAACTACCACTATAGATGACTGATTACAAAAGAAAAAAAATTACTAAGACTTAATGACTTGGGCAGGACTGAAAGAGGGAGGGGAGGGAGGGGACCAGGATTAAATTTTTCTAAGTATTATAAACTGCAGGAAGCTAATGCTGATTTATGCTTTTTTTTTTCCTTTTGAAAGGAGGGGGGAAAGGAAGATATATATTATATATATAATATATTAGATATATTATAACATATGTGTGTGTGTGTATATATATATATATACATATATATATATACATATATATACATATGTAAAGGAAGATATAACAGTATTTGAGTCAATTTTATGCAACAAACATTTTTAAAGCACTATGTGCCAGGCACTGTGCTAGGCGCTTGAGGTACAAAGGCACTCAAAAAAGAAAATTAAACAGTTCTTGTCCTCAAGGAGATTCTGTTCTTTTTTTTTTAGTGGAGGGAGAAGAACAAACATATACTAGAAAATTAAATTTAAAATATGTAATATGAGTTGTACAGAGCATGAGCAGACTACAAGAGTCTTCTAGTCAATTATAACCTTGTCACAAAACAAATTACTTAATCCTTTTAATTTTTGCTAATTTGAGCTGTGACTTTATATTTAGCATTTGTTTTTCTAGGTAGATACTTATTCATATTGTTACAGTGAGTATCTCTTTTATTCCCCACTTTTGGGGTGTGTGATATATATGACCTATAACCTAAGCTATAAGTAAAATTGTTCCTGGGGAGGTAGACTTGGAAATTTAATGAGAAAAAGAGAAAGGGGGAAAGGAAACCCTCTCTGAGAAACAATGTCCCCAGGACTGAACCCAGTCCAAACTGCATGGCTCCCTGGGCTGAGTCAAGCAGTATCTCAATATATAGAATGGTTTCTGAGGAAAATGTACTTATTTTTTCATATCATATATCACCTTTATAAAATCTGGTCACATGTCTAGAATACTAGGTTGTAAGCTCCTTGAGGTCAAGGATCATCTTTTGCCTCTTTTTGTATTCCCAGAGCTTAATGCAACAGGTGCTTAATAAATGTTTATTGGATGAATGAATAGAATGAATGAAGAATGTATCCTTTATAGACCATTGTGCAGTGAAAATTATAATCAGAAAGGTAAATTTAAACAAAGGACATAGACTTAAAAAGAGTCTAAATAATACTACTTAAGGCATAATTAGGTTAAGGAACAAAACATAGAAGATCAGAGAAGTGTTAACCTTTAAAAGTTTGGTTAAAGGAGACAAACAAATACAGTTATTTCAGTTTATTCCCTTAAAACTAGTGAACTTGTACATACAAGGAGTTAGAAGCTAAGTTCTGACTGCCTGAACAAAAGATTCAGAAAGCTTAAATACATTTTAGAAGCATTCCAATTCAGCGTGACTGTGTCACACAAATTTATGGTCTCCATAAATGTTTAACCATTGTATGAGAAAGGAATTTTCTTAACTGAATAGATGGTAAATACAATAAAATAAGAGAGTTGACCAAGTGTCAATTGAAAGTATCACTCAGGATATCTGTGTTTTCTTTACCATTAACTTACCGTAACATAGTATATGTGCAAAAAATATTATGATAAGAAAAAGTCCCATTACTCAAGTTAATGCCTCGAGTTAAAGACCTCATCTTTAATGGCCATAAAGTAAGCCTCATCTGGCTTTGTTGACACAGGAAGAGGTATTCTCTGAACTTACTCAGAGAGCAAAGACAAAGCAGGGTCCATTTGCAATTTATGATCTCAGGACATCTCTGTTTTCCTTCCATATGGAGTGTGTCCCAAGATAGGAGGAAATGCCACCTCCAGCCTTATCTGATCTATGGATTTGCTGACACAGGAAAAGGTATTTTTAAAGCAAAGCAAAGCAATCTGTTTGATTAATTCAGACTTTGGCCAAAAATATGATATTTAATGATTATCAGAAGCAATATTATTTAGGATTATTTCTTACTATTCCCTTCATGACTATTTTATTTTATAATATTTTATTTTCCCCTAATTGCATGTAAAGGCAATTTTTAGCATTCATTTCTTTTTAATTTTGAGTTCCTTCCTTTCCTCACCACCCCATCCCTGAGATAGTAAGCAATTTGATATAGGTTATATATGTGCAATTATGCAAAATATTTCCATATTAGTCATGTTGTGAAAGAAGATATAAACCAAAAGAAACACATAGACACAGACACACAGACACATGCACACACACACACACACACAAATTAAAGTGAAAAATAGTGTGCTTCAACCTGCATTCAGACTCCACTAGTTCTTTCTCTGGAGATGGATAGTATTTTTCATCATAAGTCCTTTGGAATTGTCTTGGATCACTGTTATTACTGAGAATAGCTAAGACATTCACATTCAATCACTGTACAACATTGCCATTACTGTGTATAATGTTCTCCTGGTTCTGCTCACCTCACTTTGCATAAGTTCATATAAATCTTTCCAGGTTTTTCTGAAAGTACATTTCTTATAGTACAATAATATTTCATTACCTTCATATACCATAACTTGTTCAGCCACCCCTCAATGGATAGGCATTCCCTCAATTTCCAATTTTTTTGCCACCAGGAAAAGAGCTGCTATAAATATTTTTGTACAAATAAGTCCTTTTCCCTACCTGACTATTTTCCAATCAAATTGGACTAGCTATTCCCCAAAACTTGAATTCAATCTCCCATCTCCATGTATTTATGGAGGCAGTTCCCCATCCTTAGAATATGTTCCATGTTCATTGATACCACCTTTAAGTATTGCTGCCAGGCTTTGGTGCCACATACTTGATGAAGTCTTCTCTGATCCCCACTGTCCTAGTCACCTCTGAGTCTTCAAATTAGTTAGTATTAATCTTATTTGTGATTGCTTTCTCCCACTCCTCCCCCAGAGTATGTAAAGTCCTTGAGGACTGGGACCTGTTTTGTTTATGTTTTTTGTGTAAGCCCTGTGCCTGAAAGTATGGATCAAAGGAAATTGCTCTTTCCAAAGTGATCAATCCTCTCTCTAAATACCTTTTCTCAGTCTTCACCCTTTCTTGATCTCTCTGCAGCCTTTGTCACTACTGAGCACCCTCTTCTCCTAGATACTTTCTAGTTTTTTTATGACTCTGTATTCTTCTATTTCTCCCACCTGTCTGTTCCTTTTGGTCTCTTCTGCTCTGTGTCACAGTCACTAATGATGGATGTCCCTCAAGGCTATTCTTTCTTTTCTTCAGAGGCTACTACATTTCATCCCCTCTCCCCATTTTTACCCACTGTCTCCCCTGCCTGGATTGCTCTCCCTCCTTATCTCTACCTCCTGATCTCCTTCAAGACTCAGTTCAAATCCCACCTTTCCAGCCCCTCCCCAACTCCCTCACTACTAATACTTTTTCTCTGAGACTACCTCAGTTTACCCTGTACATACCTACTTGTTTATACCTTTTTAATGTACTTATTTGTTTTTATGTTGTCTCCTTCCATTGAAATGTAACCTCTTTGAGGGAAGGGACTGCTTTTGCCTCTTTTTGTATCCTTAGCACTTGGTGGCCCAATGGATAGAGCTCAGGGCCTGGTGTCAGTAAGATCTGGGATCAAATCTGGCCTCAGATACGTATTAGCTGTGTGATCCTGGGCAAGTCACTTAACCTTGTTTGCCTCAGTTTCCTCATGTATAAAATGAGCTGGAAAAGGAAATGGGAAACAACTCCAGTATCTTTGCCAAGAAAAATCCCAACTGGGTCGTAAAAAGTCAGACATGACTGAAACAGCTGGACATTAATAACAAAATAGCACATACGAGGCACTTAATAAGTCCTTATGTTTGTTGACTTGAACTGAGCTGTTCTGAGAGTGTTGTTCAGCTCTAACTGACTGTGTGACTTCATGGACTTTACCGTCTGTGGGGTTTTCTTGGAAAAGACTGTTATGGGAATCTGAAGATCTTCCCTGCCCCTAGGCCCTTTGCTAAAGTGGCTATGTGACCCTGAGGACCCTTGGATATTTGAAAGTATACTCTGTTCCCTAATAGGCTGAATGTGGTCACATGGAGCCTGTGGCGC
>JAQQSU010011269.1:0-12215 GCA_028627135.1 Pseudochirops cupreus
GAGAAAACAATAATTGTAACTTATGAAACTTTTCTCAGTATGAGGATAGGTGAAGAGAATACAAATGTATATATACATATACATACACATATGTGTATGTAGGAGGGTTTATATATGCGTATGAACACATATCTGAGTGTGTATATATGTATACATAGAGGGCACAGGATCAATTGAATAGGAAGGGACAATATTTTAAAAGGTGAAATTCTGAGGTAGGAGAGGATTAAAATGAGAGGAGACAGGAAGAGACAGAATGGGGTTAATCATCTCATATAGAAGAGGCTAGGGACAATTGTTACAATGGAGGGGAAGAACAGGAGGGCAAAAGGGAAGGGGTCAACCTTACTCTCATTAAATTTGGCTTAGGGAAGAAATGACATAAACTCTAAACTTGGTATCTTGTCACACAGGAGATTAGGAGGGATAGGGATGAGAGGTGGGATGATGGAGGGGAGGGCAGGTTGGGGGGGAGGGTTGCTGGAAGTACACACTTCTGTAAAGGGACATGGACAGGGTAGAGAATAGAACAAGGAGGGAGTGGGATAGGAAGGAGGGACATATAATCACTATCTCACAATATATCCACTGTGGACATGTTCTGCGTAACTGCACATGTACAGACTATATTGAATTGCTTTTCTTTCCACTAGCGGTGGGTGACAAGGGAGGAAGGGTAAGAATCAAGAATTTAAAGTTGTATAATCAAAAGTTAAAATATATATATGTATGTATAAAAAATAAAATAAAATAAAATAAGAGAGGTAAATAGCCAGGGCCTGCAGCCACTCACACAGAAGATGAAGACAATGCCCCTTCTACTCTGGGAGCAGAGCTCAAATTTAAAAGAAAGGGGAAAGGCCCCAAAAGTGGGGGGTGTCATGTACCCTATATCTGCGAGGATACCCTAACCCTGACAAAAGGGGCAGCCAGTTACTTACCTCAATCGAGAAAGCGCCAGTGCATTCTCAAGAACAGAAGAGTCGAGTCTCAAAGGTGCAAGCAGAGAAAGTTTATTTAGTCCTCTCCATGGGGAAGCCTTACTACCAGATCTTAAGACAGACTTCAAATCTGCCTCACCAGTTTGAGTCTTATCTAGTCCAGACCCGCATGCCATAAGTGACAAACAACAGAGCCCAGCTGCCTAGAATAGGATGAAACAAAAATGGGAGAAGAGAGGTGCAGTCACAAGGGCATGAAAGCCCCAGGGTATGGAGACACTTATCTGCAACATCAGGTAAATCCACATAAGAGAATCTTGAGCAATGCAGTACCCCATGGCCTCTAAGTGACCAGGCGCAGTGCAGTATGCTCTGAGCTATACGTGACCCAGCTAATTCCAGGGCCTCAGACACAACTTGTGCCTCAAACATAACTGCCCGCAGCCTGCATATTTTTCCTAACCCTCACACAGCCTCTTTTTTGTTTTACGCATGGCACTCATGCTTCAGTGTGATCTGGGCTTTGAGCAGACTCAAAGAATTTTGCAACACACTCACAGCAAATCTAATACCCATGGGAATACAGAATAACAAAGCAAGAAAGCAAAAGGCAAGCAATCCAAGACCAATAATCAATTTCATACCCCAGGCCCACCACAACATATTCTTCAATCTATTTAACAAGTCAGCCACAATATCCTGTGGGGACAAGCCCTCATGGCTGGCATGATTCATGTCCCATATCAATTTATCCAGGTCCCTCACGTCAGCTGACAAATTACCCCTTTCTATAAGGCCGTGCAGGTGGTGCTTAATGGCTTCCCACTGCAATCCAGTGGCATTGTAAGGGACAGGGGTGACAGAAATAGAGGTCTGCCGGTAATCATATTGCAAATGGGACTCTACCTCCAATCGTATGACCTCATCCCCTATAAACCCTATGGCTTACTCAAGTGCCTGAATAGCTTTGAAGAGGTCCTGATTAATCCGTTGTTGCATTTGAAAACCCCTGGACATGTTATTTGTTAATTCTTCCAGATAACGGGCCTGTTGAATACTTGCTCTTGTGGTCTCTACACTTTGTGCAAGAGGTGCAGAAGAAAGCAAAATAGACACAAGCAATATGATTTCTACCACTATACAAGCAATACATCTCTTTTGTCTGTGTAATAACTGCAAAGCATGATCAACAGTGGTGGGGAACCATCCTTCCTGTTGTACAGGTATTAAGGCACCAGTCTCTGGACAATGTATATCTGCTTTATATTTGTCCAATTCCAAGAGGAAAGGCAAGGGCTGGTAAGGCATTTCACACACGTGAAATTGTAAAGAGTGTTATTCAACTGAACTATACTGATACTACCGGCATTATCCACTGCTACGAAAGCATATCTAGGATCAGTGAAGCAGACACCCCCTTTCTAGTGAGAATTGGGCTTAGGAAAATTTTTTTATAATCTCTCCCACCCCTAAAGTTATCATCCAAGAATACCAAGTGCGATTCGCATCATCAGCAGTATACCCCACCCATGCCAGTACAATATCCCCTGGAAAGGGAAAAGTGTGTCCGTTGACCAGGGAATCATTACTAAACAAACGGTAAGCCTCAAAGTTCTGCTGAGTCAATTTTTGTACTGAAATAGTTTCTTTGCAAGAGTCAGTAATAGTCACATTATACTGGGACACCGGGCACGGGGGACGGGGGGTTGAAAGTACATCCCCAGACAAATGTCAGTGTTGTGAGGCAGGTTATATTGGCAAGTCTTATTCCTCGGTGTCAGTAGGTCAAGTTTGTAATTGGAGTCATTAGCCCTACAGTATGTAGAACAGAGAGAGCTAACGTCCAAACAATGAGGGAACTGAGAGGTATTTGCGAACTTAATAAGGCACCAAGGCATACTTGCTCCTAAGCTGGAGAAATTCAACCTCAAGGACAGGTTGACAAATGGTGGAGCCTCCTCCACACTGCGGACAAGGTAAATCACGTTCCCTTGGAGGATGAGATGAGCCATGCACTCTCCCCAGCTGACTACACGAATCTATGGTGGATTTTTCACATACACCCACCACTTGTCTGGCTCTCCATGTGAAGGTGGCAGAAGAGACAGCATGGTTAACACAAAACACAGCCATTACATGGTCTTAGCTTGGTTTCTCTTCTGCCTCAGTCATCTCTTGGATCTCCTTCTCTTCCTCCGTTTCCTTTTGTTGCTGCTGTGGGATGACCTGAACCCTTCAGACAGGATACCAGCATGGCCCGTGTTCTGTGGAGACACAAACATACCCTTCTCCCCATATGGTTATTTCATAATGCCCCACCCATACCTCTCCTTCTTGTACTATAGCTTGTTCTCCTGCCCCAGCCTTAACCGGGGGTGGGACATGTAGCTGTCCTCTCTGGCACAAAAGAAGTTTCATAGCTGGTGTCATTTCCAAATTTTTTGTGAAAGTCAGGTAATTAAATGTATATAGTGCCCGATCAATATGCTTCTGCCTGACGGGGCCCCTGCCCCTTTTTTGTTTAGCGAGAATCACCTTCAGTGTGCTGTTAGCATGTTCCACTATAGCCTGACCCATATGGTTGTAAGGGAGGCCTGTGACATGAGTTATGCCCCACTCCTGACAGAATTGCTGAAAGGCCCTTGATGTGTAAGCAGGGCCGTTATCTGTCTATTTCCTGAGGCAACCCCATCTGAGCAAAAATATGATACAAATGAGTAAGCACATGTGCTGTAGTTTCACCAGGCTGATAGGTAGCTCACATGAACCCTGAAAAGGTGTCTACAGTAACATGCAGGATCTCTGCTCCCCAGTGGATCATGTCCATTTGCCACAATTCATTAGGAGACTAACCTCTCAGGTTAACTGAGGGAGAGTGTGGGGCGCGTTGAAAAGGAATGCATCTTGTGCAGGATTTTACTATTTGGTGGGCCTCTTCTCTAGTTATGCCATAGAGGCGTCTCAATCCCTTGGCACTTAGATGCAGCTGCTCACGGGCATGCCAGGGCTGTGTTGGAAAGCACAGCACAGGGTGTAAGGTAGCTTCAACCGTAGCATTTCCTTCAAAAATGGGCCCTTTCCCTCCTGTGTGGGACCTAATATGCAATATGTATAAGGGGTGTTGCCATTCTTGTAGGGCAGTTTTGAGAGACTGGAGAAGGCCTAAAATGGTTGTACGGGATGGTCTAAAAAGACACTGCTCTATGTGTTGCACCACATTAATGGCATATTGGCTATCAGATATAATATTGATAGTGCAGGGGAACAACTTCAGAGCCTGAATGACAGCCCACAATTCATTCTTCTGTGTTGATGTAAATGGGGTAGGTAAGATCTGTAAAGACTGTTGGGGGCAGCGCTCATATTGCAAAGCAGTTATCTTTTATAGCATCTGTAAAAATTTTTGGACCATCAACAGGTTCCTGTGAAACTTCGACCAGCAGCTTAAGAGGAAAGGTGGTCATGAAGGCCTGGGGCACCCATCTGGGCGAGGAAGTGAGAGAAGCCCACTGAATTAAGAGTGCCCATTCAATAAACTCCTGAGCAAGTTGCTCAGTTTGCTCATTTGTCATTCTTGTAGGGACCACGGGGCTGCGCCCGAAAGTGGCATGCACATACTGAGCCCTCTTGAGCAACAATTTACCAGCTTCCTCCAAGATGTTAAGTAGGACTTCATGGGCTGAGTAGCGTACAGCCATGGCATATAGGCCCTGGTGGCAAACAGCCATAGGTGTAGGTGTAGTTAAAAGGGTTAATTCAACTTGAGACTGAGGGTCCCATCTAGAGGTTGGTATAGAGAAATGCTGTAAAACAGCCTGAATCAATTGCTTACACTCCGGGTTTAGAGTTCTGGGAGATTTAAATTCGGATGGTCCTTTTAATATTTGATATAGAGGTTGCATTTCCTCATTGGTGATTGGTACCTTAGCCTGTAGCCACTGTAATTGCCTTACTAATTTCTGACAGTCATTCAAGGTGGTCACTTTATCTAAGTCTAATTGTGGGGTTTTCATATACACGGTGATATCTTCTAAGATATAGCCAAGATATTGATAGGGTGTAATTTGTTGTGCTTTATCCTCAGCAATACTTAATCTCAGTTTAACCAAATGAGTTCTCAATACCTTGTGCATCTTTTCAACCATCTCCACTTGTGGAGCGGCTAAAAGAATGTCATCCGTGTAATGCAAACAATAACCCTGAGGGAACTGACCTCTGAGGGGAGCTACAGCTTGATTAACATACCACTGGCAGAGGGTAGGGCTATTAGCCATACCTTGAGGGAGAATTTTCCATTGAAAATGGGCCATAGGGCCACAATGATTTACTTGGGGCACTGAAAAGGCAAATCTCTCCTTCTCCTGCTCATGTAAGGGGATACTGTGAAAACAGTCCTTTATATCAACAACCCATATGTGATAACCTTTGTGAATGGCAGCCACATCAGGCAGCCCTGGCTGCAGGGCTCCCATAGTTTGCATGGTAGCATTAACCTCTCATAAATCAGTCAACATTCTAAAAGCACCTGATTTCTTCTTGATAAAAAAGACTGGGGAATTCCATGGGGACAAGGATTCTTCAGTATGTCCTAAATCCAATTGTTCTTTCACAATCTGATGTAAAGCTTCCAGCTTATCCTTAGCCAATGGCCACTGGTTTGCCCATATAGGATCATTATTTTTCCATCTTATGGGCGGACAGCTAAACGTGACCAGTGGCCTTATCCAAAATTTGTCACCTTCATATTCATAAATTTCAACACATTTCTCTCCCATATGTTTAGTCCTAAGCCAGATGCCACTAGGGGAATGAATAGCCCCTGATATTGTTCATAACTCCACTGCAGAGGTTTGGTGGACTCTATGACCCTAAGGGTCCCACCCACACCTCCAATTTCCTTTTTTTGTTCTTTCAATGGCCAATTCTCAGGCCACTTCTCTGCTTGTAGCACAGTCCTGTCTGCCCCTGTATCCAGCAGCCCAGGAAAATAGACACCTTCTACTGACACTATGATTATAGGTTGGGAGTTTTCTATATACTGGGTGAACATAACCTGTTCTGAGGAAGAGAAGGAGCAAATGGGGAAGGCCAAAGCAATAGGAATATCTTTGCTAACATACAGCTCATCAATATGTGGGTTGGTGACAACACATTCCTTAGTACCTCACTCCAAATTGGTGCTATGCACTACAGCAGCACTTCGAGGATGATTCAACACAAGACATTTAAAGGGCAGAAAGGATATGGGCAAAAGGACTGTGGTAAAGGGTGTTATCTTCCAATTATCTAACGGGAATATTTCCAGCTCTATTGAGGGTTCAGAGCTCTGGTCTCTGATATCCTTCCCATAGCTGATTGGGGGAGGCTGGAGCTGGTTGAGCCACTTGTATAACCTGTTGCAGGACCCACCAGGAGTCCCCCCAGGAGTTTCCCAAGCCTGCATTAAAGCACTCACCTACCCCCTGAGTTTCACCCTTCCTTTTAGTTCCTGCTTTACACTGCGCACACAGGTGCCCCTTCTTCCCACAATTAAAGCAAGCCTGATCCTCAGATACCTGTAAGCCTTTATGCAAAGCAGCAGCAAGCAACTCAGTCTGATGATACACCTGTGAACCCACTCCCTGACATCTGTCTATCATCTCTTCTAGTCGTGCATTCTTCTTTAGGTCCTCCATCACCTTTTGACAATCAACATTGGCATTCTCTCTGACCATGATTTTTATCATTTTCCCTGTTCCCGGGACATCCCCTAAAGTTCTAACCACAGCTTCCTGCATACAAGCCACAAAATCAGTAAAGGGCTCTCGGGGTCCTTGCTTCACCTTGGTCATGGAAAGGCCTTGACTTTTTTTGGACACCAAGGATTTCCAAGCCTTTGCAGCACAAATAACTATGTGATTATAATCTGCTGCTTTATAATGTAACTGCTGTGCCAGGACCGAGTACACACCACTGTCATCTTGTCTATCTCTTGTTGGGGCCTAGGAAGCATCTGAGCCACCTTCTTACATTCCTCTTTGTAGGCAGCATTTGAAACCACATTTTGCCCACAGGTCAAACATGCTCAGGCAAGAGCATACCAATCACAGGGGCACATGACGTTGGAATCAGCTATGTTGTCTAAACAACTCATTGTATAAGGGGCATTGGTGCCATAATGGGAGCAAGCGTCTTTTAGCTCTTTTACCAATTTCCATGAGAGGGTAGTGTAAGCATGCCTAGTCCGTGTAGGATAAGTTAGGTCATTAGCAACAACAGTGACTGGAAACATATGAGCCACCATCTCACCCACTCCTTTTGTTTCTCGTATTAATTGCTGAAAGGGAGTTACTGTGTGGGCCATAGGGGTGGACGAAAGGTCCCAGTGAGACTCATAAGGAGGAGCCAATGGACAAGGGGAACAAGAGTCTGTCTCCCTTTTTTCCCTTTTCTTGGCTGGTTCTGGGTTACTTAAAGTTTCCTTAGCCATTCCGTTTTTGGTTTCACTTTCCCCACTTGCTCCCTGAGCCTGATTACGCCCCTCTTCCTCAGAGTCAGAGTCTACATCTTCCTCAAATTTCCTTACAGGTTTGTCAGGATGGTGGAAGACAAATTTCAAGACATTCCACAAAATGAAATCTTTGTCAGACAATAAACCTGGAGAATCCCTATCATAACTAGTCATTTGCTTCCCCACTATTCTCCATTTATCCCTGTCCAAACCAGTGTCATGCAGCCATGGAGAGACCTATAAGATGTTTTTAATAAATTTACATGCCCTTTTGGGTGAGACATTCAAGCCTTCCTTTTTAACAAGTGTCTCAACCTGTTTAGCATACCCCTCTAAATCCTGAGCCTTTATTACTATGTTCCCCATCCTGGGCTTCTGGGCTAAGTCCTGCAGTGACTATTCCCAGGCTCTTCTGTCCTCTCTGAGAGTACTCTCCCCCGGCTCTTTTACAGGGTTCCTGTCCCAGGTGCCACTCTGTCACGTACCCTATCTCTGTCAGGATACCCTAACCCTGACAAAGGGGCAGCCAGTTACTTACCTCAATTGAGAAAGCACCAGCACATTCTCAAGAACAGAAGAGTCAAGTCTCAAAGATGCAAGCAGAGAAAGTTTATTGAGTCCTCTCCATGGGGAAGCCTTATCCAAATATTAAGGTAGACTTCAAATCTGCCTCACCAGTTTGAGTATTATCGAGCCCAGACCCACATACTATAAGTGACAAACAACAGAGCCCAGCTGCCTAGAACAGGATGAAAAAAAATGGGAAAGGGGAGGTGCAATAACAAGGGCATGAAGGCCCCAGGGTGTGGAGACACTTACCTGGAATATCAGGTAACCCCTCGTAAGAGATTCTTGAGCAATGCAGCATCCCATGGCCTCTAAGTGACCAGGGGCAATGCAGTATGCTCTGACCTATACGTGACCCAACTAATTCCAGGGCCTCAGACACAATTTGTGCCTCAAACATAACTGCCTGCAGCCTGCATATTTCTCCTAACCCTCACGGCTGGGGGGGGGGGGGAAAGGGGGGGAGGCGAGCCATAAATAAGGGGGGGGGGAAATCTAACCCTAAGTAGTTATTATGATGATGACACGGAAGACCAAGACACAAACTCAAAAGATGACAACAACATCAAAACACCTGTAAGCAAAGCGCCAAATAAAAGTGGGAAGTCTTCTCAAACCCAGAAAGAACTTGTGGAAGAGCTCAAAAAGGAGCTTAAAATGATATTAGAAAGGTAGAAGAAAAATTGGGAAAAGAAATGATGGTGATGCAAGAGAATTATGAAAAAAGAGTCAACAATTTGGAAAAATAAAACAAATGCTAAAAAAAAAAAAGTAGAATTGGCCAAATGGGAAAGAAACTACAAAGTCTAATTAAGGAAAACAACTCCTTAAAAGTTAGAATTAGGCAAATGGAAGCTAATGACTCCATGAGACATCAAGAATCTATCAAACAAATTCAAAAGAATGAAAGAAATGAAAGATAATATAAAATACTTCATGGGAAAAGCAACTGACCTGGAAAACAGATCCAGGAGAGATAATGTCAGAATCACTGAGCTTCCTGAAAGTCATAATCAAAAGGTGGGCATGAACAGCATCTTTTGATAAATTATCAAGGAAAATTGCCCTGATATCCTGAAAGCAGAGGGCAAAGTAGGCATTAAAAGAACTCACTGATAACCTCAATAAAGAGATCCCCCCCAAAAAAACCCCAAGGAACATTGTAGTCAAGTTTCAGAACTCTCAGGTGAAAGAAAAAATAATATAAATAACCAGAAAGAAACAATTCAAATACTGAGGAGACACAATCAGGATTACATAAGACTTGGCAGCCGTTACATTAAAAGATCAGAGGTCGTGGAATGTGAGAATCCAGAAGAAAGCAAAGGAAGCAAAGGAATTGGGACTACAATCAAGAATCACTTACCCAGCAAAATTAAGCATAATACTTCAAAGGGGAAAATGGTCATTCATTGGAAAAATCATCATTCATTTAAAGCATTCATAATGAGAAGACCAAATTAAGCTAAAAATTAAATCTCCAATATCAAGACCCAAGAGAAACATAAACAGGTAAAAAGGGGAAATAAGACATAAGAGACTCAAAAGAGCTGAACTGTTTACCTCCCTTCATGAGAAGATGATACCTATAATTCTTAAAAATTATATCACTAATAATACAGTTTGAAGAAATATACATAAAGAGTATGGATATGAGGCAGAGCTAAGATGGTGGGAAGTAAGCAGTAGCTTCTCCAAGCTCCCCAAGAATTTTGTCATTAAAAGCTAAAAAGTAAATTTGAACGGATTTAAGAGTGACAGAACCCATTGGGAGACAGAGAGTGGCAGATTCCCAGCCCACAAAAGTGCCTACTCATGTTGGGGCAGGGAGAACATGGAGCACACAGGAGTGGCACCAGTGCGGACCTGAGAGGAGAGTTTGGCAGATTGAGAAGCCCCAGCCGGCAGACTCACGCAGCTGGAGGCTTTTGGAGCCATCTCACCATGGAGCAGAGGACCACCGGAACAGGGTAGGAGGGAACGAGGGGCCCACATCAGGGTCAGTGGCTTTTCCTGGGGCTACCAGCCCCAGCCTGGATGTTTGGAATTACATACCCAAACTTCCAGAAGTCAGGATGGAGAAATAAAATCTAGCTGCTCTGATCCTCCCTCCCTGACCCAGAAAAATCCAGAGGTAAATGCCCCACCTAGAGTACATTCTTGCATAAGTGTAAACGGCCCCACATTTGGGAATCACTGAGAACAGGGGAAGGGAGATTGTACAGAGCCTAAGCCCAGGTGGGTAGAGCCAGCAAGCCCTGACAACAAAAGCCCAGAGAACCACCTGGCCAATCAGCAAACTACAGCCCCGCCCTTCTACTACAGCAAGCCTGCCTGAGAAGCAGCCAGAGAAACAGGTGGAAATCTGAAGGAGCCAGACCACCCCACCCCTATAAGTTACTCTGTGAGCCTCAGGTAACTCAGGGGAGACATTGAGAGTCCAGGCCCTGGCCTCAGCCCACACACTCAGAGGCCACAGCTCACAAAGTTAACAACCAAACCCCTACATCCCAGCCTGAGAAGCTCAAAACTCCTGCACCCCAGAAGCAGATATCCACTCTAAAAATCCAGGTCATAGGCAACCATAATGGGGAAGAAAGAAACTGCAAAGGCTAGAAGCATCAAATGATTTTATAGTGAGCAAAAACAATCAAACTCAGGAGGCAACACGGACTCTACACACACACACTGGAGACCACAGAAGGAAATGTGAATTGGTCCCAAGCCCAAAAAGCATTCTTGGAGACTCTCAAGAGGGATTTTAAAAATGAAATTAGAGAGGTAGGAGATAAATTTAAATCTACAGTGACCATATTGGAAAAAAATTTCATGGAAGAAAACAAATCTTTAAAAAGTAAAATTGGACAATTAGGACAGGAGGTCCAAAATCTAATTGGAGAAAATACCTCCCTAAAAATGAAAAACGAACATATGCAAAAGGAGCTCCAAAAACTAATTGAGGAAAATAATTCACTAAAAATTAGAATCAGTCAAATTGAAGCTAAAGACTCTATGATGCAACAAGAATCAGTGAAACAGAACATAAAGATTGAAAAATTAGAAGAAAGTGCAAAATATCTCACTGGAAAAACAATTGACCTGGAAAACAGATCCAGGAGAGATAATCTAAGAATTATTGGCCTACAGAAAGCCATGATGAAAAAAACAACCTGGACAGCATCCTCCAAGAGATTGTCAAAGAAAATTGTCCTGACGTCTTATAATCAGAAGGGGAAATAGTTATTGAAAGAATTCACCAATCTTGTCCTGAAAGAGACCCCAAATTGAAAACTCCAAGAAATATAGTAGCCAAATTCCAGAGCTACAAGGTCAAGGAGAAAATAGTGAATATAGCCAAAAAGACACAATTCAAGTATCATGGAAATACAGTCAGGATTACACAGGATTTAGCAGCAGCTACATTAGAAGATCAGAGGGATTGGAATGCCATATTTCTTAAAGCAAAAGAGCTAGGACTGCAACCAAGGATCAACTACTCCGCAAGATTGAGCATATTCTTTCAGGCCAGGAGATGGTCGTTTAATGAAATAAAGGACTTCCAGACTTTCCTTATGAAAAAGCCTGAGCTGAATGGAAAATTTGATCTTACTTACTTATAAGACCCAAGAAAGACATAAAAAGGTAAACAAGGAAAACATACACTCACACAGACACATACACACAGATGCCCACACATGCACATAACTTGGGACTCAATAAGAGCAAACTGCTTACATTCCTTTGTGAGAAGCAGATATCTGTCAATAATGAAATTTATATAAGTATTGTGACATTTAGAAGGGAAGTACATAGAAAGAGGGTGTGGGTATAAGTGAACTAATGTGAAGATTTTAAAAAAATCCCTATTAAGGGGAAGAAAGGGATTGTAATGGGAGAAAAGGAAAGATGGTAAATTATGCCACAAGAAGAGGCATAAAAACATACTAAGGTGGAGGGGTGGGAAGGAAGGAGATGAAAATCATATGGTCATTACTTTCATTGGTTCTGATTTAAAGAGGGATCAATACAAATGGCTAGGTTTAGATTCTAACACAAAAAGACACAAAAACTCATAACAATAGAGGGAAAAGAGGGAGGGAGAGGAGCACTGTATGAAATTTACTAGCTTTGGTTTGGGTTCAAGGAGGGAATAACATACTCTGTTAAGAATAAAAATCTATTGTGCCCTACAGGCACTAGGAGGGATAAGGGGGGAG
>JAQQSU010001127.1:0-14612 GCA_028627135.1 Pseudochirops cupreus
CGTAGCCCAGCTGACTTTAGTGGGAAGTATCTTTGTGTGCGTTTTGGAGTTCTAGGAGTCCTATTTTATGGGTATTTTGGGGTGGCTATGTGAGAGCTGCGATATGTTGCTGCTGCTACGCCGCCATCTTGGCTCCGCCCCCCTGGCATAATTTTATGACAACCAATATTTCCCAGTGCAATACTGCCTGCAAGTATAGAGTACTCTTTCTCTACCTACTTACAAATGTACATATGAATCGTTTTTCCTGAAAATTGTACACTAGAAAAATAAGATCAAATACATATGTTCTGGGCTGAATCTTTAAGACACTTCCTTACTCCCTAGATATCCTCTTATGTATCCTTTCTTTTTAGACTATGGAGCAACACAGAGGTAAACATGAACTACCTACCAACACCTAGCAGAACACTGATATGCCACATCAGTGATTAACTGTCCATGTACCATCCTATCAAGGGAGAGGAGAAGGAAAATTTTAATTGATGGAATCCTAATAAAGCTTCTACCAGCCCCAATATTCTAACTTTGTTATGGGACTCACTGAACAGTATATATGTCCTTATCTGACCACACAATCTGGCTTTAACCACACCACAGGACCCCAGACCAAAATCCTAAATATGTCTCACTAGAACAGCAGGTATGTCCAGGTGATGGAATCCCAGCCATTGCCTCTAGCTAGCCACTGTCCCCAGACTCATTCCTCAAATTCTTCACAGAAACAGCAGGAGTGTCCATACATTGAACTACAACAATATCCATCTAATGTCAGACAGGACCACAATAGCCAGCCAATCAGAAAGCAGCAGTACCAGGATACCTGAGCAGGATGTGAACCCCTAAACAATAGAAGGGACTTTCCCTAAGTAGGCATCTCTACAGTAATAGCAAAAGCTGTACTTTAGATAAACTTGTGATGTAGCAAGACTTATTGTAATATCATTATCATGTATTAATGTCCCCCCTACCTCATTTGGGCTTTTCTGTCGGCATTATAGATAATTACATGTGCAGTTCCACCAAGTCTCGGACTCCTTCCCTATTACTTAATCCCTTGACAACCCCCTCCTACTTTTTAAATATTCATATAATCAGTTATGTAATTGTATCTGTTGCCTTATAAAATACATTTTGCTTTCACAAAGCTGCTGGTTCCTTCTTGGAACTCAGCCCTGATATTTCTCAATAAATGTCTTTAGTTGGGCTGGAGATGGTCTGTGTCTGTGAATTCTTTTTAGATGACCCCACAACACACCATGAAACCACAACAAAGTCACAAGACTAAGTTTTGTGCATTAGCTGTTACTTCACTCTCATACTTTGCTGACCAAAGTACACCACAATTGAAATCAGTGTTGAGCAAGTTTAAAAACTGCTCCTTTCTTATATACTGCTTCTTCAATACTACTGAGTAGGGGTAGAGCTACTGAAGCTCTGTCTGGTCTACACATATGTATGTATTTATATATATATGTATATGTATATATATGTATATACATACATATACAAATACACACATATATGTATATCTGTATACATATGTAGATATGTATGTATGTATATATTTATATCTATATCTATATCTATCTATCTATCTCTCTCTCTCTCTCTCTCTCTATATATATATATATATGATCCCAGCTGTGCTCTTCCACTATTGTTCTCACTACTTTCACATGAAAAATAAAAGATACCAACAGCACTATATAGTGTCTGTTGCACAGGTAACATCAGGACTGTATCTGGATGTTGCTATAGGTCCTTGGGAATCATATAATTTGTGCCAGTTAGACTTAACTTGTCTCCCTGCACATACTTGAGAGAGAGAAAATGGAAATAGATAAAAGGAAGAAAAGCCAATTGTCACCAGACAGTCTTCCTTTCCTCACTGGTATACCCCTGCATAGGACTTTTCCCCAAAGCACTGATATTTTGCTTTCATATCTTGATTTTTGTACCTGGCAAGGAATGCAGAGATCTAGTAATAAAATGCTGTCAGTTCTCTGGTTATGGGAATAGGGAATGTGATTTGCTCACATTCATATACTCAGCAGAATTTGATGCTTAAATTTGGGAGGCTGGTTTATAAATTCAATGCAAATTTGTTGAGCTCCTATTTAATGATATGTAAGTACTTTGTGATGTGTCAGTACTAACCAACATGATTTATCTCCACCATTGTGGCATAAAAACAAAGAAACAAACCCAGGTACAAGTAGCAAGAATTAACTAAAGTCACTCACCTGAACAATTTTAACTTGGCTACAACCTGTTCATGTGCCATTTTTAAACTTGAGCAGAGGCTGAATTTTGTCTATTTAGTGTCAAATTTTAATGACTTGGAATTGTGTATTTCATGTTTGCATTTAGGAAATGAAGGAAAATTTGACAGAAATTGAATCTAAGACAAAGAATCAAACCACGTCCTTGCTTTATTTGAAATTCAATGATCAACTGCATTCCCACTCCCCTTTCTGACTGCACTATGAACTTTATAGCTGCTTGTGAATTCATCTAAATGGTTGGACACTTTAGTCCTGTTCTATTTACAAAATTCAAGCAATATTATCATGTTTTAGACAGTTAGGAAAAAGTATTATACATTATCTTATGTGGTGAAGAGACAATTTTGGAAATGTAGGAGCTGAAATTTTTGCTAGAAACTGATTAGTAAGAGTTCAGGAGTGGCTGAATGATGTATTTGAATGCATAAGTAGTTTTTGAGGAGCAATATGGTTGATAAGTTTAGTGTCTAAATATAGGTAAGAGCTAGGAAGGAAATTAGACATGGCAATTTATGGATATCAGACAGTAATTTACTTTTCTTTTCACAGAACTGGATTTTTTAAAAGAAAAAAAAAATAAACCCAGCATTTAGTGAGAGACACTGCTGTTCAGAGTAGGCCTTGAGAAAGATTGGAGGCATTGTGGTCTATGTATATGGGGGTAAGTAAGAAGGGACATGACATCATATTCCCAAATGTATCCCCAGTGGATGCATATCTCTACACATAGGTATTGTAAGCCATCAGAATTAGTCCACATGGTAATTGCAAATATGGCATTGGACTTTGAGTCAGAAACATCTGAGTTCAAATTAGGCAATTACTATATCATTGGGCAGGTTACTTAGCCTCTCTGAGTCTTGGTTTTGTTATCTATAAAATCAAGGGTTGGGCTTAATGGCCTCTGAAGTTCCTTCTGACTTTAAATCTATAATGCTATAACACCTTCTCATCATTGAATGTTCTTATCCTGATTCTCCATAAAGCTTTCATAAATGGTATACCCAACATGATGAAGTCCTTCCTCCATGTCCTTTTAAATTTTAATTTCATTTTTTAGTTTTCAACACTCACTTTTATAAGATTTTGAGTTCTGATTTTTTTCTCTCACTCCTCCCCTTTTCCCAAGAAGCAAGTAATTTGACATAGCCTATATATGTAAATCGTATTAAACATATTTGCACATTACTCATGTTGTAAAAGGAGAATCAAAGTAAAAGGGAAAACAACAAAAAAAGAGAAAATAGTATGCTTTGATCTACATTCAGATTCCATAATTCTCTGGATGTGGATAGTATTTTCTATCACAAATGTTTTGGAATTGTCTTAGATCATCATAGTGCTTAAAGGAGCTAAGTCTATCAATACTGGTCATTGCATAATGTTGCTGTTACTTGTGTACAACGTTTTGCTGGTCCTACTCACTTCACTCAGCATCAGTTCATGTAAGTCTTTCCAGGCTTTTCTGAGATTCTTCTGCTTATCACTTCTTATAGCAAAATGGTATTCCATTATAGTCATATACCATAACTTACTTAGTCATTTCTTAAGTGATGGGCATCCCCTCAGTTTACAATTCTTTGCCCCCGCAAAAAGAGCTTCTATAAACATTATTGTACATGTGAGTTCTTTTCCCTTTTTTTATGATCTCTTTGGGATACAGCACTAGTAGTGGTTGCAGGACCAAAGGGGATGCAGTTTTACAGTGCTTTGGGCAATAGTTCCAAATTTCTCTCCAAAATAGTTGGATCAGTTCACAATTCCACCAATAATGCATTAGTGTTCCAATTTCCTCACATCTTTTGCCAACATTTATAAGTTTCCTATTTTGTCATATTCCAAAAATTAAAGGAGTTCAAGGTCCAATCCAAAATAATATGCCTTGTAAACCTGGGCCTAATCCTCATTGAAAAAAGATAGACATTCAATAAAATTAAGAAATTTGAAGCATTGCTACAAAGAACAAGTAATACCAACATTATATAAGTTCTTTGCAAAAATAAAGGTTCCTACCCAAGCTCTTTGTCTAAGATAAATAAGGTGATGATACCTAAACAAAGAAGAGTTAAAGTAGAACACCATAGAGCAACATCCCCAGTAAATATTGGCAAAAATAATAAATAAGAAACTAGTAAAGATACTTCAACAGATTTTTAAAGATTAGATACTGTCAATCAATTACTTTAGTATTTTTAAGCACTTACTATTTATTAGATGAGATAGTCACTGAAGATGAAAATACAAAAATGCAGACTTTGTTCAAAATTAGAAAAATAAACACAACAGTCATTTAAATCATAATATTATATCAATAGAAACTCTCAAGAAAATATATCACAATTAGGGTAAAGCAAACTAAGAAAATGTATTCACATGCAACACAACTCAAAACTTTTTACATCTAAAAACATTTATGCAGTATATTCTCCTCCTCCTGGCAACCCCTCCCCTTTTTTTACATGACTTTGATGAAGATATCTGGGTATTATAGGCTTACTTAGACTTCTGATAAGTGACAATATAGCAATTGGTGGAAAAAAGTGATTTTTAGCATTAAAATTTCCCTTTTCCTTATCTTCACTTGTCTAGTATTTGTATTATTTTTTCACAATAAGCATGTTTATAGTAATCATTAGAAGCTATATTTCCATTAGATTGTTTCCTGTTGTTGAACTTTAAGAAAACTAAGCCACATTGTAGAGGAATTGGTGACAACCCTAACAAACTGCCTGGTACTTATAAAGGATATTGCTTAATTTTTGATGATTAATTACACTGTTTCTGAGGTCATATTTTGTTATTGGAATTATTTTTGTTGTTTTCAACTTCTCCTTTGTGCCCTGGTGAGAGTCATCCTATTTCACTGTGGAGTACAATAATCCTTGAAACTGTGGTCTTCTCCATACCAATAATTGCTACAATATCTCTTTACAGTCATTTAATTATGCAAGATCTACAGCTTTTGCTATTTCCTGGTAGCAATTTCCATTCCTGAAAATCTACAGAAGAGACAAATGAAATTTGTTTAAATGACGTAACATTCAGCATTCAACTGACAGAACTAAATGTGGGACAACCAACTGAATTTGGTTTCATCTAGTGAAGGTCAAATATTCTGAGTCAGCCTAATGCCAGTAGAAGCACAAATGCATGGACAGTGCTGGCCCAAAATGTGACCATATAAAAATTCTTACCAAATCTAAATTAATTAAATCTCTGTAATAGTCAATTCTGTGTAGTTCTGGTTTTAAAATAGAAAAGCTGATCAACAGAAAAGATTAGATACATAAGACTCAAGGAGCAATTGAACATAAACATGCATGTGTTTAATAAATGCAAGGACTTGAATTAATGGAGTAAGGGCTTACAATTTCACAAAAATTACTGGAAAAATCTGGAAATAAGTTTGCTTAAACTCGAGTTTAGATTAATATCTCACAACATATATCACCATTAGTATCCAGTGAATACATGATCTAGATACTAAAGATCATCTTGTTAAAACAAATTAGAGCAGGAAAGGAGACACCTTTCTCTTCATGGATAGGGAACAAGATATGGAGAGGTTTATAAAATATTCAATAGAAATTTTTGATTGCCTTATATTGAGAAGGTTTTGCAAAAAAAAAAATAGAACTTGAATAGAAATAGTTAACTGGGAAAATAACATTTGTGTAATTTCTCTAATAAAGTTCTAATATCCCTATAAGTAATATGCATATATATGTATATTTATGCATGTATATATGAATGCAGATATGTATATATACATGCATACATGTGTGTGATATATACATACATACATATATATGTGTATATACATACATACATATATACATACATACATACATACATACATATATATATATATATATATATATGAAACTTTCCAATAAATATATGGTCAAAGGATATGAACAAACAGATCTTAAGTGAAGAAATGCAACCCATTAACAACCACATGAAAAAACAATCCAAATCATTAATAATAAGAGAAACAAAAACCATTGTGTGGTTCTACCTCACATGCATCATAGTAGCAAAGATGACAAAGATGGCCAAAGACAATTGTTGGAGAGGTTGTGGGAGAACAGATGCATCAATGCACTTTTGGTGAAGCTTTGAACTGGTCCAACAATCTTAAAAAGGAATTTAAAACTATACTCCAAATTTTAGATATATATCCTAAAGAAATAAAATGAAAATGGAAGGGACCCATATGTATAAAATATTTATACCTGCATGTTTTTCCATTTTAAAAATTGGAAGCTGAATGGGTGCCCATTAATTTGAAGTATTTAATTAAATAATGATATATTAATATAGTGAAATATTATTTTGCCATAAGAAATGATAAAAGGAGTAGATGAATTCAGAGAAGCCAAGGAAAGATTTCTACAAACTGATGCAGAATAAATTGAGCAAAGCCAGGAAAATACTTTATGTAACAACTAGTGTGATACAAAGGAAATTGATTGTAAAAGATTAAGGAGTACTATCAGTGTAATGATCAACAATGACTCCAGAACATTCATGATAAAGCATGACTTCCACCTCTTAACAATGATGCGGTGTTGGATGCACATTTCCAAATGACAAATGTGCAAATTTACTTTGCATAATTACATTTATTTGTTTCAAGTGAAAGTTTTCATTTTTTTTGGTAGAGGCATATTTGGAGGAAAGTGATGAGATATGATGGTCACATTAATAAGTGGAAGAAAAAGGAAGGGCACTTCTATGAATCATTTAAAAATTAATAGAGAGCAGCAAGAAATTAGACAGGAACGCAAAAACAGGGCAGTGATAGAACTATGTTAAACTTGATAAGTAAAAACTCAGCTATATAATCATTTTTCTGTCCTTCATATATTGAAATGGTTGTATTATTTGATGGCTAAGTGCAAAATTTTATAAACAAAATTTATGACTTTGGTTTTGGACATGTTGAATTTAAGATATCTATGGTATATCCAGTTGAATACGTCCAATAGAGCATTATGTGGTATTGGAGCTCAGGGGGGAAAAAGACTAGGGTTGGATATATAGATGTGGGAGTTTTCTGCATAGAGACAATAATTGAACTCATGGGAGTTCTTTCACCTAGTGAGAGAGTATATACAGAGAAGAGAGCTTATGGCATAACCTTGGAGTAAAGAATAGCTAGGGACTGTCACACGCATGGCAGTCCAGCAAAGGAGATTGAAAAGACAGCCAGACAGGGAGAAGTATGAAAGAGCAATGTCATGAATGCCCAGAAAGAAGTTAGTATCTAGGAAGATACTCTTAACGTGAAATTCTGCTGAGAAGTTAAGAATGAAGATAGAGAAAAACCTATGAGATTTGACAAGTAAGAGGTCATTGGTAATTTTGCATTTTCAATGGAATGATTTTGTGAGATCTAAAAAGTTTCCTTATCAGCTATTCCCCTCTGCCTCCAATAGCATATAATCAGTTTCTGGCCAGTTGATTAGTGGCTTCTTTTATAATATATTTCAAACCTGAAGTTTTGGGTGAATGGAGGAATGGAGTAGAGTGGGAAGAGGATTGGGAAGCAAGGGAGCAGGGATATTGAGGAAAAGGTAACATCAAACAAACTTGCATGTTTTATGAACTTACTGACCTAATATTTTGAGTTCTTGTCTTTGGCATTTTAAAAACAGAACTGTAGTGCAAATCACTCTCACTTAAACATAGCTTAAAGTCATGAATGCTCACTTGACTCAGAAATATGAGAGTCTCTTGAAGGAGTTTGACATAGAGGATGCTGATTACTTATGTTAGGTTAGGTCTTTCATAGTAAAGAGCTGAAATAACTACATCTGGTTGGGTATTCCATTGTTATCTAAATCAAATTTAAATGTTGTTTGAAGAAGCAGTCATCTTTCTCAGGGTTTTGTTTGGATTTCACTGTATAGACCCAGGATGTTTAACTACAATACAGTCATAAGTCTTGTGTGTAATAATAATAATAATAATAACAATGATTGTTTATTGTAATCAAGAGTCAAAATAGTAACTGGAAAGATAGAGAGCTTGCTCTTAGCATTGCAGGCTACTTTCGCTGATACTGATTCTACCCTGCACTGCTTCTGTTTTCTTACAGCAATTCACAGAAGGGTTCAAATGCATGGCCCCTTGAGGAAAGCATATTGTGCTGGAGTACAGGCATATCACAGGTGTGTAGTGTGTGTATATGTATATGTATGTATGTATGTATATATATGTATATATATGTGTGTATATATATCTACATATCTACATATCTACATATCTATATCTATATCTATCTATCTATCTGTATACAAAAAAAAGTGAGTAGAGATGACTATCAAAGAGGTAGAGTGAATATTCCCAGGAAATTCTGCTGCAATGGGAGTCTGGCCACTGAATGTGTCTAATTTTCTGAGAAACCTTCAAGGTACATAGGAGGGGATTACTGTAAAAATAATCAATGCAACTCTTTGCTTATTATTAGCCTCAATACTATGAGGTGCCTTGCTGACAGAACTAGAATTCTTCTGGGGACTGGTGGTATAGCTCTGTTAATCAGACATAACTGAACTTTCTTGCCCAGTGAGGATTGTGTGATTTCAGCATAGCACTCTCTGTTCTGACTGTACCAAAGCAGTTGAAACCACACAGTTCTAAGCAAAATGCCATTAAAGACAAAATTTCTGTCTCAATTTGGATGGCACTCTTAATGCCTATTCCTCATCACTGGAGAGATCTCAGAATCATATTAAGTATGGAGTCCTGCTTTGGAGTTTGAAGATTTGTGTAATGCTTTGTGACACTAATGTTTTATGGAGGAGCTATAATAGTGTATGTCAATTGTATACTATGTTAAAGATATTCTAGATTTCACTGAAGAAACCCATAGATTTCCAAAGGTTAGTAAGTGCATTTTGATTTCAATGTAAGACTAAAACTTAACAGTTGTTGTCCTTTATTCTTGAAAAGGACCAAAACGTTATCACCACATTGGGGTCTGACTGTGGCTGATCAGATCAATACGAGCTTGGAAGACTTTACCACAAAGTAATAAGGTGGGCACAAATAGTCCATATGAACATCTGGAGTGGAGATGTCCCTAAAACTTAATAGTAAATTCAACAAAAAGAGATAGAGAATTTTGGAAGTAATGATATTAAAGACAATGAATTAGGACTATCATTTTAGGTAGTTAAATAATCCTCTAGTAGGTGGATATTATTTTTTTTTAAACTAGCCCATGAGACAATCAACGCATAATACAATAGAAATAGAAAAGTTTGCAAGTCTTTGGATACATAATGAGGTTTTCTAAGAAATCTGGATGTTTGCATATTGAAACTGCTATTAAAACCATCTAAGCTCAGGCTATATTAAAATAGATATGTCACAGAGGTAAATTATAGGGAAAGAGGGCTATGAGTACTATAGACATTTTGTCAATGGATTCCTTAGGAAGCTGCTGGGGACATTAGAAAGAAATTGTTGCAAACTCAACAGTTAAAACACATCAAAAGAATGGGAAGGTAAAAAATGAAGAGAGGCATAAAATAGCACTGAAACTTTAGAAGTTTCATGAAAACTGAAATGAGAATGCAGTACCCTTGTTCCAAAGTGCCCCATTATTGTCTGCTCATTGAAATAGATACATTGATAGAAAAATTTGGCAAAGAGAGACTTAATCTTACCATATGGGCCAAACAGAGAGGGGATGTTGATATCCTAAGGGGCAAAGATAAAAAAAAACAAAGTAAAAGAAGTTCATTGCCAGGACAACCAGCTGTCTTAGCTCAGGGCTAAGACAAGCTCAAGGGAAGACTAAAACTTTTTAAAAAATGCCAGTAGATCTTTGAAAAAGCCATTTTATATAAGTAAAACTGTAACTGCCACTATTTGCTTCAATAGTCAAGCAAAGCAAGCATGTATTACAAAGGGTTACCTTTAAAAGTAAAACAAGCAACTTGAGAGTAATAAGAGGCTGTTCTTGTCTGTGTTAACTGTAACAAGCTAAGTGATGGTGAAAATAAATTGAAATAACATCTGACCATTTCAGTTCTGTTAAAAGTTATGATCTTTTGATTATGTTTTGTCCAAAATAGCTTTGAAGTCTGGGTGATTCGTACCTTGGACACACACACGAACACACACAGACAGATACAGTCACACTCACAGTAATCCCATTGGTGGATGTTGGTAAAAACATAATGATGGGGCAGCTAGGTGGTCCAGTGAATAGAGCACTAGCCCTGGAGTCAGGAGGACCTGAGTTCAAATCTGGCTTCAGACACTTAACGTTTATTAGCCTCATGACCTTGGGCAAGTCATTTAACCCCAGTTGCCCCTACAAAAAGCACAAATGAAACAAAACAAAACATAATGACCAACTGAAAATGGCTACTTATTCTAAAGTAGTAGAATTGTCTACTCACATAATGATTTAAGTTTCTTATATGCATAACTATATTATGTAGGAACTGATGAAGTTGAATTCCTGAGAGTTAGTGAATAATTGTAAACATTGGTATTTTTATATGTTTTAAGGTTTGAAAAGCCCTTTGCAAGCACTATTTCTCTTGAACTTTACAATAACCCTCTGAAGTAGTCTATCAGAGGTATTATTATTTTCCTCATTTTAAAGACAAATACATTGAGCCTGAAAGATATTAAATGCTTTACTGTTGTTCACACATCTAGCACATGTGAAAGATTGGATTTGAACCTAGGTTTCCCCAAATTTAGGTCAGCATTCTAACCACTAATCCATGACATTTCAGTCAGATATTTAAAAAGCACTTCAAGGTGGTTGACAAACAACTCCAGAGTAAGAGTTAAGGGAATTAAAGGTCTTTCCACAGAAAAGAAAAGGCTAAGGTGTGATCAATTGAGTGTATTTCTGTCTGTATTAAAGTGCATTTATCTAGCACAGGAGGTCTAAAATTGAAAACCCAGGTCATAGGAATATAGTATGAAAGATTTAGATCTGGATAGGACCTCAGAAATCACCTAGACTAATCACTTCATTTTATAGAAAAAGAAGTGAGACACAGAAAGTGCCTCAGTGAGTTGTTCAAGGTCATACAAGGAGTGAATGGTAGAACTGGGATTCAGACAGGACCTGTGAGTACAAATTTATCTCTTTTACCATTGCTGCCTCCGTAATTCAACTATAAACTCTTTGAAATTATGAAACATTCAAATAAGCACAAATAGAAAGAATAGGGTCCTTATTGGATGTACTAAAGGGAAGACTGGAGGACAAGAATCCCTCAGTGTTTCATCATTACTTATAGGAAACAATGCACTCTGAATCTTGCTGACTGACCTTAATGCTAAAGACAGAAATCTCCCTAGAGAGACAAAATGCAATTCATTAAGGTATCAGAGCTTTGGTGACATACTATGAGCTAGATACTGAGGCAGCATGAAGAGTTTATGGGGTAGGCTGACCAGTTGTTTGCTGTATTTGGAAAGCATCAAGAGCAGGCAAGATGGCTTCAGATTAAAGTAAGAGAGATCTCAGTCAAAAAAAGAGTAAGAAATAACTTTTCAATCATCAGAATTCATTCGATGTTGTATCTCAAGGTGAGTACTATAAGGATTTATTTTAAAAGTGCTCATTGAGACCCAATATGTGAATGAGTAATTTTAGAGAGATGATGAATTCTCCATTCTTTGGGCGTAGTCAATTAAAATATAGATAACCATATTCTTAGATGATTCACGTGTTCAAGTGGCTGAGGGCAGGGGGCTGAGGCACAGGAACACTTAAGGTCCCTTCCAGTTCTAAAATTCAGTGATGTTAAGGAAGAATTGTTTTGCTGAATAAATGCTCAGTTTCATTCTCTCCATCCTGGTAAAAATACCATCCTGTTTTGAGGACCAACTACAGACAGGTAGTCTCTACTGATGGATAGAGTTTTGAACTTGTAGTTGGACAACTAGTAGTTTAACCCTGTGTCAGTTCTAGACTTCCTAGCTGAGCCTGAGTAAGCCACTTAATGTTTCCTTCCTTATTTTTTCTTATCTATAAAGTAAGGATAATAAGAATAATTCTGGTCTGTTGACCTTCATTCCAGAATGGTTGGGACAATTATTCAGGAATATTTGCAACAGAACTTGAACTTCTTAAAAAGAGAGGGGGAAAGAGGGATCACTTATGAATACCAAGTATATATTATTGCCATTTTCTGTCCCTTTTTAGAACAAATTTATTGTGGCAAAATGATCAGAACATTACACAGCATGGCTATTAGAGCCATGCTATTTGCCTACCAAAATTAGAGCTCTGCATGTTTGAAAAGGCACAATTCTCATTATTACAATGGATATTTCTCACTAGGAAGCTGAGCAAAGAAAAACCTCTCTCTTAGCTCAGTTCTCCTAATTTCTGGAAACAAAGTAATAAGGGTTGTCTGGCTGCTTGGGTTAGGCCAGGCTCATGATTACTGTGTATCTTTCACCTCTGTTCCTGATTCCAGTTTTTGAATTTTTGGGTTCAGAGGTACAGTTTTCTCCATTTGCCCAACGATTACTAGGCTATGATGAGCTAAGTAAACAGTAAGTGAACTTGCAAGAGATTGAAATATGACAAAAACCAATGTGTTCACTTATAATTAGGTGAAAGTTAGATATTGAAATGGACAGGGTATTGGACTTTGAAAAAGGAAGACTTATTTTGAAGCATCCTTCAAACACTTACTAGCTGTGTGACCTTGGACAAATCACTTGTGACAAATCTCTATCACCCTTAGTTTCTTCATTTCTAAGATGGGGATAATATTAACACCTACCTCATAGTATTGTTGTAAAGCTCAAATGAGATAATATATGCAAGATACTCCCAAATCTTAGAGTGCTATATGAATGCCAGTTGTTATTGTTGTCATTGTTAAAAATCAAGGCTATTTCTGACTAAAGGACCAGGACCAGTCCTGCACACAAGTTCTTCTTTTCCTTATAGATAAGTCTACTGAAGAGATCAAACTCTCATTCTCAAATCTGGTGACTAGAGGACCAGTCACCAAAGCTCTGATACCTTAATGAATTGCATTTCGTCTCTCTAGGGAGATTTCTGTCTTTAGCATTAAGGCCAGTCAGCAAGATTCAGAGTGCATTGTTTCCTATAAGTAATGATGAAACACTGAGGGATTCTTGTCCTCCAGTCCTCCCTTTAGTACATCCAATAAGGACCCTATTCTTTCTATTTGTGCTTATTTGAATGTTTCATAATTTCAAGGAGTTTATAGTTGAATTATGGAGGCAGCAATGGTAAAAGAGATAAATTTGGACTCACAGGTCCTGTCTGAATCCCAGTTCTGACATTCACTCCTTGTATGACCTTGAACAACTCACTGAGGCACTTTCTGTGTCTCACTTCCTTTTCTATAAAATGAAGTGATTAGTCTAGGTGATTTCTGAGGTCCTATCCAGATCTAAATCTTTTATACTATATTCCTATGACCTGAGTTTTCAATTTTAAACCTCCTATTTATTGTCCACATGACCTTGAGAACCTCATGTAAGCTATAATTAACAAGCGTTTATTAAGTTTCTACTATGTGCTAGGCAGTGGAGATATAAAGACAAAAAGGAAATAGTCCGTGCTTTCAAGGGGTTAGCTATTTACTTTTCTGGGCCTCAGTTTCCTTATCTGTAAAATGAAGGAGTTGGGTTAGCTATCTTCCAACCCTATCTATGATCATATGAGCTTCTACTTTTTAAAGACATCTACATGACCACCTTAGTGGCTGATTAATATCATCAAAAGGGAGTTGATTGGCCGCCCTCTTGCTTGCCTGACCTGTCCTTTCTTTTCTAAATTTTTTGATCTTTGGGCCTATAGTTACCCTTTGTCTACTGAGCATCATAGGAAATACCTGGGAGGAATGGCATCTGTGACATTACTTGTTAGAAGATGAGGATAGTCTCCTCTTTCTGCCCCACAGAAGGACATAGTTGTACATTCAAGTGAGCTTTGGTGACACAGACATTTCCTGAACTTTAAGCAGTTTATTTTTGGTAGGCACAGGATGCCATCATAATACTCTGGCCCACAATAGGTGACAAAAGTTAGTACGTTTTTTGCAGCTTGATTTGCAGAGCTCTCATTTAATAAGAAAGGGATGATTAAGTCTGACTTACAGGAAAACATCTATGCCAGTATTCATTAAGAGTATCTTATTTCAGAGACATCTCTGTCAGTCCCTTTGTTGCCTTTATCCCAAGCTTGGTCATGCAACTTGGATTTCCTGCCTAAAGTAATATCCTGCAATCCCCAAACGAGCTTTTAACTTCACTTATACACTTTCCATCAGTCCTTATGCCACTGTA
>JAQQSU010011270.1:0-12215 GCA_028627135.1 Pseudochirops cupreus
GATATATTTTATTAATATAACAATATTTTATTCATATAATATATTTTATTAATATATTCTAGACAATATCATACATAGTTATGTATAACTATATCTCTCTATATTCATATATTTCTATATCTAATATAACCATGAAGGAACAAAATGACTTGGATATAAATCATCTTGATATAAGCTGAAGACTGCAATGGTGGTACAAGTTTTTCAACAAGAAAAACAAAGAATGGAATTTGATAGAAGAGTGGCATATTGGTAAAACATGTGGAAGAAGAAAAGTGTGCCTCTCTGTCTCTCCCTCTGTCTGTCCCTGTCTCTCATCTTCCCCACCTCCTCCACTCCAGCCCGAGCCACAGTAGCATGAAAAGCCGATTATAACTATCCAACCACTTTAAGATGGGAGACTAGCCTTAGAGGGGGATTCTCTGACAAGCTGGAAAGTTCTTCCCTTACTCGTATTACCCTATAAAAAGGATTAGGAGAGAAACTTTATTTATGATTTCTAGTCCCCCAGATAACCAAACTCCCTTTTTCTGTTTTAGTATATTGGAGAATTGCCTTGTATATTAAAAAACCAGTCTCATAGCCAGACTTTGAGGTATTATGCCTAAAGAAGGCTACTTAATACTTTGAAATCTGAATGTCACCTATAACTCTAAGTTATTTGACTTAGTGCTTTTAGTCATGGGTTAAAATACCTGAATGAAAAGAAACTGTACTGATTGCATTCAATAATTAGAAATGCTTATAAATATAAATTCCTTTACAAAAGAATTTGTGTACCCACCAGGCAGCTAGGCAATGCAATGGATAGAGTACTGGACTTAAAGTCAGTATAACCTGGTTTCTAATCCTATCCCAGATACTTACTGGTTGTATGACCTTGGACAAGTCACTTACAATAAGTCTTAGCGGCCTTGTCTATAAAATGTGGATAATGATAGCATCTAGTTGTCCCTGAGCCTCTCAGGGCCTTGGGCAATTCTTAGACTATAAATTAGTCTAAATTGCATGATGGAGAATGGGGGGGGGCGGGGAGGAGGAAGAGTAGAAATTAGGGGAATGGAAAAGGGAGAGGAAGAAGGATCAAACAAAAGAGAAGAAAGGAAAGGAAGAAGACAAATGAGAGAATATGGAGGAAGAAGAAAAAAATGACCTTGACTAATCAGCTGCTCTGCTATAGGATTTAATTCTAGCCAAATTTTCCTCAAGAAATTTAAATCTTATCCTTAAGTAAATTGTGTAACAAAATCAAATCTCACACTTCTTGACTATGCAACAAAGTTTACCACAAGCAATTTCTGAAGGCAAAAGAAGTTTCCAAATTTTCTAAATGCTGAATTAAGCTTTGTTTAAAATTTTAGGTCAATAATTATATATTTTTATATTCAAGTATCTTATTAAAGGCATTTAATTTAAGCTGTGAAAAATAGCACCAGAGACATAAGCGTCATTTATACTTCAGTGCTAACACATATTTTCATGTCCCAGAATATTTCTGAAATAATGTATCCACAATTTAAGTACAAATATGCTTAAATCCCATTAACCTTGAACCATTACAATTTCACATATAAAAAGATTAATGGATTGCAACCTAATTCAGGCAAATAGATTTTGCATTACACTGATAACAAAGGTAAAATAAGAAATGAATGCTTTGATTTTCATGTAAAATAAAATTAATTGGTTAAACATATAGGTTACCAGGAGCAGAAAAAAATAACAAAAAAAAATTTTTTTTTTACAACAAATGCAATGAAACCAAAGGGAATTATCATAGAAAAGGATTGTGGTGCATTTTAAGAAACCCCACCAATGTAACTATCCTTTCTAGCACACAAAGATAAAGGGGATACCTGCAAGTAAGATAAAGAAAGGAAATATTGCAAGGGCACTGCAAAATCCAATAGGAAGCAATGTGGCATAGCCAGAAACTGCTGGGAAGTGACAGCAACAGATGTACCATGTGGGCATGAAGCAAGCAGAACAATGGTGTCATTTGCATGCAGGCACCATGCAGCCCCAAATGCTAAAAGCAGAGCATCTTACATCAAAGAGGAATAGGGGATAGTGACCTCAAATGCTTCTAAGAGGAAAATCTATTATTTAAAGAAGGTTGTGAGGGAGGAAGATTGCTAGCCCTACTCGTGTTGTTGGCTAGAGGAAAACACTGTGGCGAGGGGAAAGCATGTGTTGAACACCTCTGGTCCCCTACTTCTTCCATTTCCACTTCCCTACATCCCAAACACACAAAAGGTGCTCTATGTGCCTTTTCAGATGCTTAGTCCCCTGTCTGGCCCCCAAACCACTATCAAAAGTGCTTTCAAGCACTTTTTCATAATATTAATAGCTAACATTTATACGGCACTTACCACTCCACCCTAGCCACCAAGCTAGGTACTTTATAATTATTTTCTCCTTTGATCCTCACAATAGCCCTGGGAAGTAGGTATTTTTATTATCCCCATTTTATAGATGAGGAAACTGAGGCAAACGGAGTGATTTGTCCAGGGTCACATGACTAGTAAGTGTCTGAGGCTAGATTTGAACTCAGGTTTTCCTGACTTCCAGCTCAATAACTCTATTCACTGGGTCACCTTTCAAGTCAATTTAATAAAAAGCCTACTCTATCTATTCTCTCTGTTAAGCACTGAGGATAGAGTGAACTACTAATGGCCATGCAATCCAATAGGAGGAGACACGATATTAAAGAGAAAAGTAATGATGACAACATATTTATAACTCTCTCAAAATATTGAAAATTTAGAAGCAGTTAGATGGCACAGTGGATAGAGAACTTCTTCATGAGTTCAAATCCGACCTCAGACACTTAACTGACTATGTGACCCTGGGCAAGTGACGTAATCCTGTTTGTCTCAGTTTCCTTATCTGAAAATGAGCTAGAGAAGCAAAGGGTAAACCATTTGCCAAGAAAATCTCAAATGGGGTCATGGAAAGTCAAAGACAACTGAAAAATGACCTAACAACAACAAAAAGGGGTCAGAGGAGATACAGTGCTAGACTTTGAACTCGACATTGGTCCTTTCTCACACAGTCACACCTTCATGTCTTGGTAGCAAATGAAAACTCTTCATCTCAAATGGATATCTTGCTTGTTCGTTTGTTTGTTTTTCAATTAAGAGCTAAACTTCAAATCAGAGACCACGAATGACTTTCAAAAGACAGATAGTTCTTCATATTTTCATCATATAGCACATAGTAGGTCCCTTTAAATATTTGGGGTTTTTTTTGTTAGCAATGTTAAGTTACAGATAGCTGAATGAACATAAACTAAAACAGGCTAGAATATCACATTGGGGTTTTTATTTGAAGCCTATAGGTAAGAAATGCTAGTAAGTAGAAAGTTTGTTCAACAAAACTTTTTGTTTTGTTTTTCTTTTGAGTCACCGTATAGATGTAGTATGCTGCTCGAGACTGATTCTAAATGTGTTTCCACCAGAAAATGAAATGTTATTTGTGCCTTTGAGTAGTGAGATATGGAAACAGAGAAACAGAGCCCAGACTATGAGGTGGAAGGATGCTAAGAATGTAGGATTCAACACAAGTGGTTAGACTAAGAAGTCAGCTGTGAAACATAATAAGGTGAAGAAAGTAGGTGAATTCAGAGGAAAAGAGAACAAGATTTAGCAGGCTGGGCGTGGAGGGGACAAGCTTCAGTGGGTATAAAAAAAGGAATAAAAATAATAATGGGAGAGGTGATAAAATCCAGTTGATAAGAGAACTTGCTAAAGAAGATGGAGGGGGAAGTGTGATAGAAGAGAACAAGAGAAATTTACTAGGGACTGTAACCTTAAAAAAAAATCAACAACTTAAAAGCAAAGGGGAAATAAAATGAAATTTTGTACTCTTGGCTTATTATAAGTGATTTGATAATATTTCTATAAGAATGTGAATACGTCTTTCAAGGGCAATGTAATGATTCTAAAAATTGTAGGTATGTACACGAATCTGAATGGTATGAATGGCAGAAGAAGAGAGAAGACATCCTGAAAACAAGGCCTTGGTTTGTCGGAGCCCCTAGCACCGACATCTTGTTTTCCATTTGCTTGATTGCATCATTTGCATAAGATCAAACGCAGGGAGTTGTGGACATGAAAAACAGATTGCTCCAAGATGCATCAGAAATGGATCTACAAGCATTATCCAGAGATGTGTTTGTTACAAGGAAATGCATCCCAGTGCATGGAAACGTCACCGATTACTGTCACACAAACTATAATTTACAATACCATTCATGAATTATATGCTATTTTACGATTGATTTCATGCTGTTGTTGGGAGAATTCCATTGATCTCAATTTACAAAATGAACCAATAAGCAGGAGATGATTTTCTTTTTACTCTTGGTGTAAACTGAACAATTTTTATCATCTATCATCTTATTTAATCCCGCCATTAGAAAATTAAAAAGCTGTTCTTGCCTCTTAGATAATTTAATGTATCACAACACCTCTTATTATTTATTAAGTGACAGGTTTTTTTTTCTTTCCCTAAATTCATCTGAAATCCTGACATGCACAAATGTATAAACCATTTTGGGTCAGCCCAGGTGGTTCCTGTGTCCCTTTCTGTCATCTGGTATTCCAAGTTTAGAAGCATTGCTAAGGTTCTGCCTCAGTAACAACCCATGTTAGGTATCAGACCTGGGGGATGGTGTACTCCACAGATGCCCGAAGAGCAATGAGGTATGCCAGAGTTCGCATGGGGTGCAAGGCTGCCTTATCCTTTGCCACTGAGCAGTCCTTGCTCCAAGTTGCTGGCTCAGCTTTTTTACTCCAGGAAAATCAGAGTCCTGACCATCATGTTCATGAAAAAGAAAGCTTCATTCAGTCTGAATTTCATTACTTTTTTGCTTCTCCTTGATACCTTAACTTGTAACCTGCTCTTCTTCCTGCTTTGTGAGAATTAACCATCACCAAAAATCTAATCCCAAATCTTCAGTCAACTTGATACCAGAGGTAGGTCTGGAGAAGTTGGTCCAGACAGTGTCTCAGTACTTGTTACAAACTGCTTTACTAAACAAACAAAAATATGTCATTTTTCTTCCTTATACTAATCCTTGGTTCTCCTTTTTCAGCAGCCCATGTCTTTCCTTTCTTCAAAACTCCATTCAGTAAGACCTCAACAAAACATTGCAAGTGTCCCATTCTATTACATTATACTGCATAACCTTAACACAAAGGGTATATAATGTATACACCATTAATTTGCACTTTTTACAATTTCTTTCTAAGCCTTTCTGTATCATTAATCTTCCCCACATTAGATAATATCGTCCTCAAGAACTGGGAGAAGATCAACTTGTTGTCCGCCTAGCATAGCACCCCCTGCAGCACTGTGGACACAGTGGACAGACACTTGGTGTTTTTGATGGAAAGGAAGAGAAAGCAGAAAAGGGAAGGGAAGAGGAAAGGGAAAAGGAAGGAAGAGAAGGGAGAGATGAAGGGAAGGGAAGAGAAAGAAAGGGGAAGGGAAGGGTAGGATGAAGGAAAAGAAGGAGGAAGGAAGGGAAAATCTTCTTAAAAAATACAAGGTGTGTACTTTTTTATTTTTTGTAGGTTCTTTTTACAATGTTAAAGGGATTGTTCAGAATTTTCAACCTTATTAATAGAAGCACTTGTATATAGGAATATGGTGCATTATTGTTATTTAAAGAAACAGCAGGTCACTTAACCCCAATTGCTCTGCCTTCCCCCCTCCAAAACCAAAACAAAACAAAACGAAATAATAAATGACAGACTCTTTAACTCTGCAACAACAACAAAAAAATCATTAATGGTGAAAATTTTGAGAAAACACCACTATTAAGTAGTTCATTTACTATTTTTATATGGTTATAAAATATCCCCCTTTCCCTCCTCTTTATGGTGATTTAATTATATAAGAGACAGGTATAGGGCCAGGAAGAAGGATAAGGGATGGAGGGAGGGAGAGATTCTAGGACATTCCACAGTCAACGGGCTAAGGGAAGGATATATGAGAGACAGAACCTAGTTGAGACAGACTAAGGATAACTCAGACATGAAGGAAACACTAAGGAAGATGCCACTGCAGTAGGTTGTGATAATGAGGGATAGGCTCCTTCATTTCTCCCTTTACTCTTAGGCAGGTTACACAGAACAAAAGGCTCTGATGCAAAGGCTCCTTGGGCTGACATCATTTTCAGACGGTTGTCCTGCAGTCTGGTTTCCTGATCATTTCTAATAACCTATTTGTAATAAATTACAGTCTACTGAGCTGAGGATTGTTTTTCTTGGCGAGGTTCACAAATATAAGCCGGAAGCTGTACTTTTTTTGCTTCTTTGTCTGCTTGCCTCTGGGCAAGAAGAGTCCTATAAATAGGGAGGAGGGAGCTGGCTGTCAATTTTCACACATCCTTTTAAAGAGATAGGTATACTCTGGGCAAAACCCTTTTTGTCTTTGGATTTGTTCCACATGCTGAGGAAAGTGGAGAGTTGAAATTTTTTAGCTAAGTCAGTTCCACAAAAATCCCATTCTCATCTTTCTACTAAAAATGCCCCATTGGGGCGGCTAGGTGGCGCAGAGAATAAAGCACCAGCCCTGGAGTCAGGAGGGCCTGAGTACAAATCCGGCCTCAGACACTTGACACACTTACTAGCCATGTGACTTTGGGCAAGTCACTTAACCCCCACTTGCCCTCCAAAAAGCAAAAAAATTAAATTAAATTAAAATGCCCCATTTCAAGTTATATAAATACATGTCATTCAACAACATTGATTGACAGTTCGCTATGAACATACAAGGCCAAGAGTTCTGAACCTGGGGTTCACATGAACTGTCTGTCTATCTGTAACTGTATTTCAACATAATTAGTTATGTATGTGATTCTATGTATTTTATTTTATGCATTTGAAAACACTATTTTGAGGAGTCCATTTTACCAGACTGCCAAAGAAATCTATGACAAAAAAAGGTTGATATTCATGGCCCAGTCATGGTATAGGAAGTCAAAGAAAATTAAAATTAAAATCTAAGGTGGTCTTTGTGGTTCTGGTTATAAAATACTAACTGGATTGACCTGGTATTGGGAACTTCTACCAAGGTTAACAAGCATGTTCTCTTCAATTTACAGTCTTGGAGTATTGTCTAGAATATTGTAACGTTAATGGAACATGAAGATCTTCCCTATCCATTAATAGGTCTAGGTGATCACATGTCCCCTTTTCCCTTTGAACTGGAGTTGTGTTCCCAGCTCTAGAAGTACACAGGTATTTCAACCACAACTATGATACATCCTGAGTTACATAGAGCCCATTGGGGGAGGAACTTGCAGTAGTTCTCAACCTGTGGGTCACAACCCCTTTGGGGGTTGAATGACCCTTTCAAAGGGGCCACCTAAGACCATCATAAAACACATATTTCCAATGGTCTTAGGAACCGAGACAGCTCCTCCATCCATCTCCAGGTAGGTCCGCCCACATGCAGATACACCCACATATGAGTATTAAAGGGTCCCGGCATTAGGAAGGTTGAGAACCACTGGCTTAAAGGAAGTTTGCTTGTAGGAAGGCTTGCACACCTTTTGGCACTGAGCTAATTAGGCACTGAGTCACAAGGACTGTGATACCTTCTGGCTCTGAGCCTATTAGTTGAAAATTATATATACTGGGAGGTTGGTATTTTACTTCAAGGGTTTGCTTATGAGAATGAACTTTTGCTTCCCTGGACATGACTCTGAGTAGCCATTTGTTAAGAGTCCCCTGACTACTGAGAGGTTTGTGCTTTTCCAGTTGGGTGGTGTATGTAGGCAGTTGTATTACTTTGTTCAGACAGTAAAAGCCCTGTCTGATGAATCTCTGCGCTAATTTCTCTGCTTGTATTTTCTACTCATCTATGATTAAAGTAAGATTGTTTACCGTTTTAAAAGTTGTCTTTCCTTTAGAAAAGCAGATCAAAGAACTTGGGCTAGCAGGTCATCCTGGGTGTGCTAGAGTGCTTGCTAGTCCAAATACAGAGAGGTTATATGACTTAACCAGGCCACAACAGTCACTATGTGTCAGGAGGAAGGATTTGAATCCAGGTGTTTCTGGATCGCTATTCACTACACCACATTGCCTCTGGTGATTATATATGGAAGAGAAATAAGACATAACCCTTGATTTAATGGGAAGATAAAAGTAACTACTGAATGGGCAATTGATAGGTATAGAAAAACCTACTAAGGAGATTAAATTTGATAGAATTTGTAGGTAGGTACCACTGAAAATTCATAATGAAAAGAAAAATATAATCAAAACACAAACCACAATCTTTTTTCAAAAAATCTGGAAACAATAAATTTGGAAAAGCTGAGCGTATGAAATAAAAGCTTGAGTTTGAATATAGTCTCTCCCACATATTAGTTGTGTTGTGACTTAATTTTCCACGCTCTAAGTACATGAAAGATTATAATTTACAGATAATTTGTCAATTTATATCAATGGAACAAGTTTCTATACCAGAAGTCCCCCATACTGATTAAGTCACAGGCCCAGACCAATACACGTATGTGTGTGTGTAAGCATACACATAGACATATGGATATACATGTATATCTATATAGGACTTTGTACTAAGTAGCGTGCAAAGGTGAAACAGAAAAAAGCTCTCAAGCATTTAATATCTATTGGAGGCAGGACGTGATGAGGAATTCATTCAGATCAACTATAAGTAAGGGCACAGGAGAGTTAGAGAGATGTTAAACATTCCAAGAGTAAGGAATGGTTTTTGTGGGGGAATCAAGAAAGGTTTCATGATGTTCAGGAAGTATGAAGCTTACAAAGTCAGTGATTAAGGAGAATAAGGAGAAAACAGACCTCAAGAACAATCTAATTCGTTCTACAGATTTTTTTGTAAACATAATGATGAAAAGGTTTCATTATTATTCATTTTGCAGGTTTCATGGTGTATGTGTGTGTGTGTGTGTGTGTGTGTGTGTGTGTGTGTGTGTGTGTGTGTGTGTGTGCGGATGGGTGTTTGTTTAGTTGGAAATGTTCCTAGAGTAGGGTATGCAAAGTTGGTGGCAGAAATTGATGTGTATGAATAATCTCTTTTATATTAATACCATAGGTATTGCTAGTTCCTGACACCCAGTAGGTGCTTAATAAATAAGTGTTGGTTGGCAAATACAAATGAGAAAAAAAGTCAGAAGGATGTGAGATTTTCAAAAAGAAAAAAATGCTTTTGCTGTTACTTAAATGATGATTCTTCATTGTGTGTTTCAATAAAAACAACCTTGGTACTACGTATTCTTCAGGATAGGTCTCCTAAAGCCAAATCCTTGATTCTTCCACTTCCACTTCTCATTCAGTTGGTATTGACTCACCTGTAACAAGGTCTTAAAGATTGTGAATGAAAGGCCTTTGAACAGATTTTATTCTTTGTAGAATGGCAGAAAGGGGTCACTGAAATCATGAGAACTGATGAAAAAGAGAAAGGCTGGGCTTCCCTGCTCAGCAACAGGAGCCTTGAACAGATTTAGAGCTTATGATAAATAGCACATTGACAAGAACTTACTTGACTTGTGGCTCATTCCCTCTACACAGCACAGACATCATACACAAGATTTAGAATCTCAGAGTAGACAGGGAACTCAAAGCCCATTTAGTTTACACTGTACCTGAACAAGAATCTCCCCTAAAATAATTGCACCAAGCGGACACCCAGCCTTTGCTTTAGACCCGCTAGGAAATATGAACTTACTATCTACTGAAGAAGCCCATTTAACCTTGGGATACCTATCACTGTAAGGTTTTCCTGCTATTAAGTCTAAGTCTGTCTCTAGTGAACATGCATTCATTGCTCCTAGTTCTGCCTTCAGGGACTAGACAGAATAAACCTAATAACTGAGGGGCATTCTGGTAAGATGGCAGAATAGGTCAGAAATTTCCAGGCTCTCCAGATTTCCTCCAAAGACAGAAATTCACCAAGAAATGAATGTAGAGCCCAAAAACAAAGGGGCAAAGCAATTGTCCTCCAAAATTAACTTGAGAAGACCTGAGAAAGGACAAGACGCTCAATAATCCCTGTCATCAATAAGTGTCCTTAACATATTTTAAACAAAGACCATATTCCCTCTAAGTCTTTGCATTTGCTAGCTAACCAAAGCCAGTTTCTGCAACAATTTCTTATACTGCATGATTTCAAGAACTTTCATTATTATAGACACCTTCCTCTACATGTTCTCCATCTTACCACTGCCTTCCTATAGTGCCAGAGCTGAGCACAATGTACTGTATAATAATATCACTTACTTCCTTGTGTTATTATAAGAATAAAATGAGAACATATTGGTAAAGAATTTTGCATACATTAAGGCACTGTATCATCATCATCACCATCATCAACATCATCATTATTAGATGCAATCAGACCAATGGGAATAGAGTAGGGTTATCACTTTCCTAATCCCGGAGAGTATGTCTCTCTTAATGTACCCTAAGATAAATAATATTAGTTTTTTGGGTATCACGTCACACTTTCATTGACTTATACTGAGTTCACAATTCATTAAAAAAAACTGATCATCTTCAGAGAGGTGATTCCCTAATCTCATTTCCTCTATTATACAGAAAAATCCAAGTATTATATTAGATCTTATCACTAAAATTTTTATTTTATGAATTCAGCCTACTGTTTTACTTTGACAATTTTCTGTAACAACTCTGTCATTCAATATGTTTGTTATTCCTGCTAGCTAATTTCGTTAGCTGTTTTAAGAAGCATGTCATCTATATCTGTAGTAAATTGATAAAAACAAAAAAAGAACATAGGTTCAAGATCACTGGAAAAATGTGCTAGAAAATTTCCTTCCAAGTTGACATCGAACCAGTCATGGATCCTCTTAGGGTCCTGTCATTCTATCAATTCTGAATCTATCTAGCTCTACTATTGTCTGCCCCACATTTCTTTATTGCTGTTCATAAGAATAGTGTGAGAGGGGGGCAGAGCCAAAATAGAAGCAGGAAAAGACTGTGAGCTCTCCCCATAACCACCTCAAATACCTAAAAAACATGACTCTAAACAAATTTTAGAGCTACAAAACCCACAAAGTGACAGAGAGAAATAAATCTCCCACTGAAGGTATCCCAGCAGGCAGACAGGAAGGGTCCACCCAGGCCCTTGTGAGCCTACAGTTTTAGCACCAGGGCAGCCCTGAAAAGCAGTGTTTGGAGCTGACTTCAGGAGAGTGGATCACCAGCAGCTGTGGCAATTTCCATAAATATCAACCCATAACTGCCAAAGACAAAGTAGAAGGTCAGTGTGAAACTCTTTTGGAAGTGGAGGGAATGGAGTGTGGTCTGGCCTCTGCCCCCAGACTGAGAAGCAGCAGAAGCATGGTGGAAGCAGCTGCTTCCATGTGGCTGCATCAGAGTTCCTGGCCTACAGATCATAGGGGAACCAAGTGACCTTTCAGAAGGTAATTGCTCGTGCTTTAACCTGCTTGGATCTGGATCACAGGCTTGGGTGGTGGTGCTGAGGTATGTGACCAATGAGCCAGTGCTTGTGGGGGCAGCACAAAGGGCACCCAGCTAATAGCTCCAGCAGCTGCAAAAACCCCAATGATTTGGAACAAAGCTCTCCTCTCTGGAAGCAGAGTTCTACTGTGTCAAAGAGCTCAAAAGTCAAGTAAATGAGTGGCACCATGAGCAAACAAAAGAAGCAAAGCAAGCACAGCAATCAAACCTTAGATTTTGGGGGACATAAAGGATTAAATTGTGGAATGGGAGGAAGACAATGAAGTCAGAACTTCTGAATCAAAAGCTTCCAAGAAAAATATGAACTGGTTACAGGCCATGGAGGAGCTCAATAAGGACTTTGAAAATTGAGTAAGTGAAGTCGAGTAAAAATTGGGAAGAGAAATGAGAATGATGCAATAAAATCATGAAAAGAGAGTCAACAAACTGACTGAAGAAAATAACACCTTAAAAAACAGATTAACTCAAACTGCAAAAGAGGCCCAAAAAGTCAATGAGGAGAATGCCTTAAAAAGTCAACTTTGCCAGATGGAAAAAGAATCTCAAAAGCATTCTGAAGAGAATAATTCCTTCAAAATTAGAGTGGAGCGAATGGAAGCAAATGACTTTACGGGAAATCAAGATACTATCAAACAGATCCAAACAAATGAAAAAATAGAAGGCATTGTGAAAAATCTCATTGAAAAAACCACTGACCTGGAAAACAGATCCAGGAGA
>JAQQSU010011271.1:0-12214 GCA_028627135.1 Pseudochirops cupreus
AATACGTCAACTTTCCACATAGAAATGTAAATAGTTCAACTTTAATGAGCCCTTATGATTTCTCTTTCCTATTTACCTTTTCATGCTTCTCTTGAGGCTTGTATATGGAAGTCAATTTTTCTATTTAGCTCTTGTTTTTTCTCAAGAATACATTAAATTCTTCTACATAATTGAATGTTGATTTCCTCTCTCATTGATTATATTCAGTTTAGCAGGGTAGGTGATTCTTTGGTTTTAATCCTTGTTCCTTTGCCCTCCAGAATAACATATTCCAAGCCCTCCAATCCCTTAATGTAGAAACTGCTAAATCTTGTGTTATCCTGATTGTGTTTCCACAATACTTGAATCTTTTCTTTCTGGCTTGCAATATTTTCTCCTTGAACTGGGAACTCTGAAATTTGGCTATAACATTCCTAAGAATTTTCCTTTTGGGATCTCTTTCCAGAGGTGATTGGTGAATTCTTTCAACTTCTATTTTACCCTCTCAGTCTAGAATATCAGGTCAGTTTTCCTTGATCATTTCTTAAAAGATGATGTTTTGGCTCTTTTTTTGATCATGGCTTTCAGATAATTCAATGATTTTTAAATTATCTCTCCCATATCTGTTTTCTAGGTCAGTTGTTTATTCCAATGAAATATTTCACATTATCTTCTACATTTTCTTTTTTTTGGTTCTTTTTTTAAATAATGTCTTGATTTCTCATAGAGTCATTAGCTTCCCTTTGCTTCATTCTAATTTTGAAGGAATTATTTTCTTCAGTGAACTTTTGGAGATCCTTTTCCATTTGGCCAATTCTGCTTTTTTAAGGTATTTTTCTTCTCATTGACTTTTTGCACCTCTTCTGCCATTTGTTCTAGTCTTTTTTTCAAGATGTTATGTTGTTCAGTATTTTTTGTGTCTCTTTTACCAAGCTGTTGACTCTTTTCTCATGATTTTCTTGCATCACTCTCATTTCTCTTTCTAATTTTTCCTCTATTTATCTTACTAGATTTTCAAAATCCTTTTGGGCTCTTCCATAGCCTGAGACCAATTCATATTTTTCTTGGAGGCTTTGGATGTGGGAGCTTTGACTTTGTTGTCTTCCTCTCAGTGTGTGTTTTGATCTTCCTTGTCACCATAGTAAGCTGCCATAATCTAAGGTTTGGGGGTTTTTTTCCTGCTGTTTGGTCATTTTTGCAACCAATTACTTGACTTTTTAACTCTTTGTTAAAGTAGGGCTCTGCTTCCAGTGTGGAGGGTGTACTGTCCCAAGCTTTGGTATGGTATAGCTGTTTTCAGAGATATTTCTAGGGACCTGTAAGTTTTCAGTTCTTCTGAGATGGTATGATCTAAGGGGAGGTATATACTCCTCTCCTGGCCTATGCTCTGGTCTGTAAGTGACCACAGACCTGACCTGGTATTTTCTGGCCTGGAAATATGAAGAGGGCTTCCTCTCCACTGCTGCCACAAGTTCTGCTATGCCAGTGCTCTTCCTTATCCCATTGATTGCAGGACTGCAACCCAGATTCAAGTATGGGGAAAGCAACAGAATCCTGCCTCAGTGCTGGGAAAGGGACCCCTGTAATCTCCTACTGTACAGTTCAATCCCCTTACCATCTGTGGGCTGAGAGCTCCAAAAGCAGCAACTTCTGCTGCTACTGCCACTGCTGTTGCTGCTGTCAGTCCAGGGCTATGCTGGAGGTAGGACTAGATTGTATTCCTCTCTCACCCATGTCTGACAGACCTTTCCTACAGGTCTTCTAAATTGTCTCTGGTGTTTGTGGGTTGAGAGGTCTGGAAAGCATGACAGCTGACTGCAACTCAGTCCCCTGAGGCCTGCTCCAAGTTTGCTGAGGCCCAGTCTGTGCTGATGTGGCCTGCATTGTCCTGTGCTCCTCTCCCAGTCTAATGCAACAGACTTTTTCTGTCAACCATGCAGATTGTCTTGAGATGAAAATTTATTTGACTGTGGCTTTTTGTGGGTTGTGCTGCTTTAGAATTTGTTTAGAGTAATTTTTACAGGTATTTAGAGGAGTTTGGGGGAGACCTCAAGCAAGTTCCTATATTTACTCTCAACTTAGCTCTGCCCACTTGAAAGATTTTTAATTAGGTTAAAGTATTAGCTATGCAATAGACTCCTTGTTCTCCAGCTCATCCATATCAACTCACCAACTTTGGGGTTGTGTTTTTTCCCCCAGAATTTATTTATTTATTTTAATTTTCAGCATTCATTTCAACAAGATTTTAAGTAACAAATTTTCTCCCCATCTCTCTCCTACTCCCCACTCCAAGATGGCAAGGACACTAAATACCCCTTCTCCAATCTGCCCTCTCTTATATCTTCCCCAAATCCCCCCCTTACTTTCTTGTAGGGTAAGATGGATTTCTATACCCCAGTGCCTGTATATCTTTCTTTCCCAACATTTGTTATTAAAACTTTGAGTCCAGAATCTCTCCTTTCTTCCCCCCTCCCTTCCCCATTGAGAAGACAAGCAATTAAATATAAGTTATACATGTATAGTTATGCAAAACATGTCCATAGTAGCCATTTTGTGAAAGACTAACTATATTTCCCTCCATCCTATCTCTCTCCCCCCTTATTCTATTTTCTACTTTGACCCTATCCCTTTTCAAAAGTGTTTGCTTCTAACTATCACCTCCCCCAATCTGCCCACCCTTCTATCATCCCCCTCACTTATTCCCTTCCTCCTTACTTTCTTGTAGGGTAAGATGCCCAGTTGAGTGCACATGTTATTCCCTCCTTAAACCAAATCCAGTGACAGTAAGGTTGACTCATTCCCTTTCACCTTCCTGCTCTTCCCCTCCATTGTAATTGCTTTCTCTTACCTCATTCATGTGAGATAATTTACCCTATTCCATTTTTTGCTTTTGCCTTCTCCCAATATATTCCTCTCTCACCTCTTAATTTCATTTTTTAGATATCATTTCTTCATATTCAATTCATCCTGTGCCCTCTGTCCATATATACATATACACACATATACCCACACATACATATATATGCACATATACATATACATATATAGATACATGCACACAGATACACACACACACACACATATTCATATCCTCTTCAACTATCGCAACACTAAGAAAAGTCTCATGAGTTACAAATATCATCTTTCCATGTATGGATGTAAACAGGTCAACTTTAATAATTTCCTTATGATTTCTCTTTCCTATTTACCTTTTCAAGCTTCTCTTGCTTCTTATATTTGAAATTCAAATTTTCTATTGAGCTCTGGTCTTTTCATCAAGAATGCTTGAAAGTCCTCTATTTCATTGAATGTCCATATTTTCCCCAGTTTTTATGGGTAGATGATTCTTGGTTTTGATCCTAGCTCCTTTGATCTCAGGAATATCATATTCCAAGTCCTCTGATCCCTTAATGTAGAAGCTGATAGATCTGGTGTTATCCTGATTGTGTTTCCACAATACTCAAATTGTTTCTTCCTGACTGCTTGTAATATTTTCTCCTCGACCTGAGAGCTCTGGAATTTGGCTATAATATTCCTAGGAGTTTTCTTTTGGGGATCTTTCTCAAGAGGTAATCAGTGGATTCTTTCCATTTCTATTTTACACTCTGGTTCTAGAATATCAGGGAAGTTTTTCTTGATAATTTCTTGAAAATTTTTGTCTAAGCTTTTTTTTTATCATGGTTTTCAGGTAGTCCAATAATTTTTTTAAATTTGCTCGATTCTAATTTTGAAGGAATTATTTTCTTCAGTGAGCTTTTGGGTCTCCTTTTCCATTTGGTCAATTTTGCTTTTTAGGGCATTTTTCTCCTCATTGGCTTTTTGGACTTCTTTTACCATTTGAGCTAGTCTATTTTTTAAGGTGTTATTTTCTTCAGTATTTTTTTGGGTCTCCTTTAGCAAGCTATTGATTCATTTTTCATGATTTCTCTTTCATCACCCTCATTTCTCTTTCCAATTTTTCCTCTACTTCTTTTACTTGATTTTCAAAATCCTTTTTGAGTTTCTCCATGGTCTGCAACCAATTCATGTTTTTATTGGAAGCTTTTGATGTGGGAGTTTTGACTTTCTTGTCTTTTGGTTGTATGATTTGTTTATCTTTGTCACCAAAGAAAGATTCCATAGCCTGATGTTTTACCCTCTGCTCATTTTCTCAGCCAATTATTTGACTTTTGAGCGCTTTGCCAAAGTAGGACTCTGCTTCCAGAGTTGAGAAGTCTTTGTCCTAAATTTCTGGAATTTTTTGCACCTGTTGTCAGAGCTACTTCTAGGCACCTGTGAATTTTCAGTTCTTCTAAGGTGATATGATCAAGGGAGAAGTGTTGACTCCTTTCACTGTCTGTTCTCTAGTTTTAGAGTGGCCACAGACACTCTTTTCTGCCTCAGAACTATGAGGAGGATTCCATCTCCACAACCGCTGTAAGATCTGTCACACCAACACTCTTCCTTACCCCAGGACCACCCAAGACTACAACCCAGATCCAAGCAGGGTAAAGCAAGAGCAATTGCCCTCTCATCAACCCTTGATCCCCCATGATCTGTGGACCTGGAACTCCAGAAGCAGCTGCTGCTGTGGCCACTGCTGCTGCCACTGCCACCACCACCACCTCCATTGCCCTGGGGCTGGGGCCAAGTCATGCTCTTCTTTCACTCCAACGGAGTTTCCTCACTGATCTTTTACTTTATCTTCAGTGTTTGTGGGTTGAGAAGTCTGGAAACCACCACAGATGCCAGTGATTCAACCTCCTGAGGCCTGCTCTGCCAGTCTGTGCCAGCTGGCCTATACAGGACTGAGCTCCACTCTCAACCCTGCATGATAGGCCCTTATTGTCAATCCGCCAGGCTGTCTTCAGCTGGAGATCTGTTTCATTCTGTCATTTTGTGGGTTCTGTAGCTCTAAAATTTGTTTAGAGTAATTTTTTATGGGTATTTGGAAGTGATTGGGGGACAAGTTCAAGCAAGTTCCTACTTTTACTCCACCATCTTCCAACATCATTTTCTTTACAGAGATGGTTTTCTCTGGATGGCTCATGAATCAAAACCAAAGTCATTATGTTTCCCCTCCTCACCCCCAATTGATGATTATCCTTCTGACTTCACAATATCCTTCTTTAGCATCAACATTAATTCAATCTCTCCTGTTTATAACCTTGGTACTCTCTCTGGCTCTTCCTTCTCCCTTATCTCTCATTATATTTACTACCACGTCTTGTTGTTTCCATTTCTGTAATGTCTTTCTCGATTGTACCTTCCTCTCTATTCCTACTGCATCATCCTAATGTGGTTACTCATCTGAACCACTAAACAGCTAACTAACAGGCTTTTGTGCCTTGGGCATCACCCCTTATAATTCATTCTTCACATTACTGCCAAGAACATTAATTCCATATGGAACTAGTTGAATCAATCCTCTGCTCAAAATATGCAAAGGTAACATTTTTCCTACTAAATAAAATTTTTAAAACTCTTGACTGCAAGGCAGTTACTTTTCTCCTTTTTCCATCTTTGGGAAGTTCTGGGCCTTCCCTCATGACATTGCATCCTTTTACTATACTTTTTATGTTAGTAGATATGGGGCCTGCCTCAAAGTCAAGAAGATGTAGGCCATTTCACATCTTAGAATACTGCTTTTCCTTAAAAGCTCAGTTCAAATATTGCCTTCTGCCCTTTCTTGATGTGTCCAAATGCTGGAACTTCCCTCATAAAATGGCCTCATATTTGTTAGACAGCTTTACTTAAGACAGAGAAATCATCAGTTGATTTTTCCAAAGTTAACATCCATACTGCGGTGCTTTGGCATAATGGAATACAAGAATTCCAGGAGTTAGTACAACCCCAACACATAAAGGGCATTTGCTATATGTCTGTCTCTGAGCATACCAGTTGTGCACCCAGAGACAAGTCACTTAATCATTCTCAGTGACTCAGGCATCTCTCTAAGACTATGGGATAGAAAAGAGCTGCATTTGTGTATCAAGGGAGTTTGTATGCAAAAAGTAAATTAAATCACTATGATGGAGTAAAAAAAATGCTTTTATAAAGTATTATTCTGTATAAATGGTTTTCTAGCACCTCATTGAAACCTAAGCTCCATGAGGGCAGGAATCATGGTTCAGGTACACTTTCTATCTCTTCCAACTCAAAGCATTGAGTCATGAATAAAATAGGTGCTTAATAAAGTTTGAATGGCTGACTCCACAATTCTTTAGTATGAGTTTGATCAGGCAATACACATTACAAAGAAAATCTCAGCAAATAATTTCCTAAAGCAAACTTTGGGGGTCCCAACACTGACAAGAAAAGGTAGACCAGGTAATGGAGAGCACTTTTTCTTCCTACAGGTTCTGGCAAACCAGGGGTTCCCCACCCATGACTAAGAACATTGCTCACTGAGAAATCAGATAATGCCAAAATTAAGAGGCACAAGAAAACTTTGTTTAACAGTGGAAAGGACATATTTTCTCTCCAGAATGTTCTGTTCCTATGTAATTTCCCTTCCTTCCTTATCTCTCAGGCTCTCCTAATATGAAATTAACATAGAGAGTATCATCCCTCAGATAGTAAAATGCTTTCAAGTGTCTGTTTGACATGGCACATTAAATGCAGGCTACTGAAGACTATGCAAATCTGTACAAAATATTTTGTCTTTGAGCAAAGCTAATACAGAGAATTCCATGAAGCAACTAATTATAGAGTGAATCCAGTTCTAAATTCCATAAAACAATTGCATAATCAGTGCAAAAGAAGCTACAAATGGAGCCCAAACACAGGAAAACAGCAGGAATGAAGAGATTACAGAAGATCATAGGGTTACAGCCTACTGGCCAATTGTCCATATGGCATGAGGGGAATTACTGAATTCCCATATTTTTCAATTGGGTATTGGTCACCCACCAGGTAAAACTGAAGATGAGTTTCCAAGGGCTACTGAAAAATGCCTGATAGGGAGAAGCAATTCCATAAAGTAACCTGCTTTTTCTTAGCACTGTTCCCCCAACCCCAATAGAGGACAGAGTCCAATGTGATTAATCAAATTTGGCATTAAGGTGACCAGGAAAAAGATCATAAAGCAAAATTTTAGTTAAGTCTTTGAAGAACTGAGGAACATCCAGAGGAGGGCAACTGAGATAATGAAGGGCCTAGGGATCATGTCATAGGATGGCCAGGAGAAGGATCTAAGGCAGTGGTTCTCAACCTGTGGGTCGCGACCCCTTTGGGGGGTCAAACAACCCTTTCACAGGGGTCACAGGGGTTGCCTGAGACCATTGGAAAATACATATTTCCGAAGGTCTTAGGAACCGAGACACCGCTCCTCTATCTGTCTCCAGGCAGGTCTGCCAACATGCACATACACCCACATACAAGTATTAAAGGGTGGCAGCATTAGGAAGGTTGAGAACCACTGATCAAAGGGATGTTTAGCTTAGAAAACAGAATTTTGAAGGGTATGATAACCTCATCAAAGAATTTGGAAGGCTATTATAGGATAAAGGAGTTAAGCTTGCTCTGCTTGTCCCCCACAAGGTAGAATAAGGTAGAATTGGGACCAAAGGATGGAAATTTCTAAGAAACAGAATTTCATATTAGACTCAAGAACTTCCTAAAAAAAAATATTTTTAGCTTATAGTAAAATCGGTTGTCATGTGAAGCAGTGAACTTCTTGTGAATGGAGGTATTCATGAAAAGACAAGAGGACTACTTCCTGGGGCTGTAATACAAGGGATACTCATCTTGGGCAAAGTTCTGGAGTATATAATTGTTAAGGTCCCTTGACTGGGAAGCTTTTTTAGTCTATGTTTCTGTTGCTCTCTCACTCTCTGAATCTGTCTCCGTCTTTCTGTCTCTGTCTCTTGATCTTTCTCCCTCACTGTCTGGCTCTATCCTTTTTCTCTCTTTCTCTTTCTATCTGACTTTGTCTCTCTCTCTCTGTCTCTCTTCCTCTGTGTATGTGTGTGTGTTTGTGTGTGTATGTGTGTGTGTGTGTGGCTATGTGTGTGTGCGTCTGTCTGTTTGTCTGTCTTTATCTCTCTGTTACTCTCTCTTTTTCTTTTGCTTTTTTTTTGAGGGAGAAAGGCATGGCAATTGGGGTTAAGTGACTTGCCCAAGGTCACACAGCTAGTAAGTGTTAAGTGTCTGGGGTCAGATTTGAATTCAGTTACTCCTGACTCCAGGTCCAGCGCTCTATTCACTGCTCCTTCTAGCTGCCCCATTCTCCTTTTTTCTTAAGGTATCCGTGAAAAATCAAGAGGACAGCTTCTTGGTGCTGTAATACAAGGGACTCCTGTCTTGGGTGGAGGAGTAGAATATATGTTAAGGTTTCTTCCCAACCTGAAGCTCTTTGAGTCCATGATTTCTTTCTCTCTCTATCTGTCTTTCTGGCACTATCTCTCTTTTTCTTTCCCTCTGTCTCTGTCTCTGTCTCTGTGTCTGTCTGTCACACACACACACACACACACACACACACACACACACACACACATTCTATCAATTAATGGGATGTGACTTCTGGTTTCCATTCAAATGGGAGGCTGTTGATATTTCAAAAATGAAAGAATGCCCAAGCCAAGGTCATCATAGAAAGTGTGTACATTTCTGTCTACTTCGGTGCTTTTATTTTTTTTCAATTCTCCAACTCAGGTTGACACTAAGTTTTTTGCAGTCAGTCCTTTTGTGAATTATTTTTTTTCCTAGCAAATAATAAATATCACTATAAAGTTATGAAATTAATGCAACCTTAAAAACTTAGATTGGTGGGGCTAGCAAGATTTTAGAGAATATCTCATCTAACCTCATTATTTGACAGTAAAGAAACTGAGGAACAAACTAATAGTATGTTTTTTATCAAGGTCAAAATCTCATGGCAGAACTAGAATGCTACAATACAGGTCTCCTAGAGGTAGCCAGGGAGAGGAGCCAGTGCCCGACAAAGAGGACCTAGATTTAAAAACTGATTTTGTTCACCTTTTAGATACTGGTTCCTTATGTGTAAAATGAATGAGTTGGACTGTGAAATGCCCACTGAGACCACTCTTAGTTCTAAATTTGTGATTCTTTGATCCTATGTCTTTTAATCATGTAATATAGGCAAGAACTTTCTAAATTCTGTGGCAGTACAACAATGGATAGATATAACAAAAATGCTGTGAATAACAAAGAGAATATTTATGAAGTGAGTATATTAAAAAATTAAAAATCAATGATTAAATCAACTTAAAACAAACATAAAAGGGGGATATTAAAAATTAGAAAATAAATAAACTAGAAACAATGAAAAACATTGAAATGGTAAATAAAATGAAACGTTGGTTCTTTCAAAAGACTAATAAACTAAATAAACCCTTAGCTATTCTGATTAAAAAGAAGAGAGCAGAAAATCAAATCAACAAAACAGTTAATAAGACATCATAGAAAACCCCAAATAAATAAAAAGAATAACCAGAACATATTATGCTGCTATATGCTAACAAAACTGAGAACACAAAATTAATAGAATATCTTCAAAATATAAAATACTCCAAGATATCGGACTAAGAAGGGATATAAAATAATTCAATCTCATAAAAGGAAGTGAATTTAACTATAAAAACAAGTTCCAAAGGGAAAAAAATCTTCTGGACCAGATGGATTCACAAAAAAAAAAAAGAAAAAGAAAAAAATTCTATCAAACTTTTCAAGAACAGTTAGTACCCCTCCTTAACAAATTAATCTTGAAGACTGAAAAAGAACCTTATGTGATTTCTCTTATGAGACATATATAGTACTAATAGCTAAGCAAAAGAAAGATGAAACACAGACTGAAAATTATATGTCAATATAATTAATGCACATTACTCAAAAATTTTAAAGAAAATTATTTACGCAAGAAATCATTCATTATGATCAAGTGGGGTTTATGCCAGGGATCAAAGGATGATGGTTCAACATTAGGAAAACAATCAACATAATTAATTATATTAAAAATCAAAACTACATAATGATCTCACAATATGCAGACAAAGCCCTAGAGAAAGTGAAACTTTTATACTAAAACACAGACACACACACACAAAACCCTGCGAAGTTTAAGCAGAGAGGAATCTTATTTTTTTTAACACTGTAAAAGCCTTCTATCTAAACCAAAAGCATGTATCACATGTAATCAGGATAGACTAGAACATTTTCCAATAAATGCATAAGTGAAACAAAGATGCCCATTGTCCTCGCTATTATTTTATATAATTCTGGAAATGTTAACAATATCAATAAGATAAAAGAAAAAGCATAAAAAGGAACATAAAATCATGCCTGTTTGCAGAAGATATCATTGTTTATTTGAAAAACCAAAGAGGATCAGCAAAGATTTAAAATGAGAAGATTAATAGCCTCAGTTGTAGGCTACAAAATAAATGCTCAAAAAATCAATAATATTTATATATAATAACCAAACAGAAGAACTCAATAGAAAGGAAAATTCCATTGCAAATAACTACAAAATGTATAAAATATCTGGGTATCAGCTTCCCAAAGCACACAAAAGACTTGTATGGAATAAATTACACAGCACTCCTTGAACAATTAAAGAACAAGCTAAATAACTGGAGTAATGTTTGGTGCTCATGACTAGGCCCTGTCAACATGATAGAAATGACAATGCTACCAAAATCGATTTAGACTTTTACTTCTAAACCAACCGAACCATCATGAGGATACATTTCAGAGTCTCATAGAGTAATAATAATTCCTTTGGGGAAAAAACGACTAGAATATCAAGAGAAATTATGAAAAGAAGTAAAGATAAAGAGGGACCTCAAAGACCTCAAACCGTATTCTAAAGTAGCTCTCATCGAAACAATCTGATGTTAGTTAAAGAACAGAGAGATAGCTCATTAGAACAGACAAGACAAGGGGAAATTCAGGAACAAGAGAACTAAATAAGTCACTCTCTGGAAAGTGGAAAATATATGTTACTTAAGGAAAAACTTCCTATTTAATTTAAGAAAAAAAATGCTGGGGGTGGAGCTAAGATGGTGGGAAGTAAGCAGTAGCTTCTCCAAGCTCCCCAAGAATTTTGTCGTTAAAGGCTAAAAAGTAAATTTGAGTGCATTTAAGAGTGACAGAACCCATTGGGAGACGGAGAGTGGCAGATTCCCAGCCCAGAAAAGTGCCTACTCAGGTCGGGGCAGGGAGAACAAGGAGCACACAGGAGTGGCACCAGCGTGAACCTGAGAGCAGCTTGCGGCAGACTGAGAAGCCCCACCCAGCAGACTCACCCAGCCAGAGGCTTCTGCAGCCATCTCACTGCGGAGCAGAGGACCAACGGAACTGGGTAGGAGGGAACGCGGGCGCATAGCTGGGTCAGTGGTTTTTCCTGGGGCTAGCAGCCCACGGCCTGGATGTTTGAAACTACATACCCAAACTTCCAGAAGTCAGTATGGAAGAATAAAATCTAGCTGCTCTTATCCCCCTCCCTGACCCAGAAAAGTCAAGAGGTAAATGCCCCATCTAGAGTAGTTCTTGCATAAGTATAAACAGCCCCAGGCTTGGAAATCTCTGAGGAAGGGGGAAGGGAGATCGTATGGAGTCTAAGCCCAGGTGGGTGGGGCCAGCAAGCCCTAACAACAAAAGCCCAGGTATGCTTTAGAACCACCTGGCCAATCAGCAAACTGCAGCCCCGCCCTTCTACTACAGTGAGCCTGCCTGAGAAGCAGCCCAGAGAAACAGGTGGAAACCTAAAGGAGCCAGACTACCCTACCCCATAAGTTACTCTGTGAGCCTCAGGTAACTCAGGGAAAACATTGAGAGTCCTGATCCTGGCCCACACACTCAGAGGCTCATGAAGTTAACCAAACCCCTACCTCCCATCCTGAGAAGCTCAGTACTCCTGCACCCCAGAAGCAGATATCCACTCTAAAAATATAGGATATAGGCAACCACAAATGGGGAAAAAACTGCAAAGGCTAGAACCCTCAAATCATTCTATAGCGAGCAAGAACAACCAAACTCAGAAGGCAACACGGACTCTACACACACACTGGAGACCACAGAAGGAAATGTGAATTGGTCTCAAGCCCAAAAACCATTCTCGGAGAATCTCAAGAGGGATTTTAAAAATGAAATTAGAGAGGTAGAAGATAAATTTAAATCTATAGTGACCAAATTGGAAAAAAATTTCACAGAAGAAAACAAAGCTTTAAAAAGTAAAATTGGAGAATTAGGACAGGAGGTCCAAAATCTAACCAGAGAAAATACCTCCCTAAAA
>JAQQSU010011272.1:0-12214 GCA_028627135.1 Pseudochirops cupreus
CATGGATTAGTTCACCAGATAGCCTAATTTATATGTTGGTCCTTTATCTTCAATTTGAATTTGTACCTGCTTAAAAGTACCCTACATATTTATGAGAGATTTACTTTCCTAATGGGTTGGTCTTAATGCTCTTCTAGTCAATTCCACTTAATAACAGTTTGCCATTACTGATATGATATGATATGATATGATAGGATAGGATAGGATAGGATAGGATACAACATATGAAGTGATACAGGGTGAGTTTTGAACATTACTTTCTCCATGTATTTTTCTTCATGGAAATCACAATATTCTTCTTTCTTAACTTGTTTCATTCACATTATTCAAGCCTAGTTTATGCCTTGCCTTCACAGTGATGTTTACTGAATTATATGACTCATAGTCTTTTTAAAGTTAGGCCCAGGAGTCAAGATGGCAGCATAGAAATGCTAGAATTTCACTAGCTCCCCCCAATACCACCTCAAATACCTATAAAATATGACTCTAAACAAATGTTAGAGCTCCAGAGTCCACAAAAATGATGGAGTACCAAAGCTCCCACTGAAGGCAGCTCAGCAGGCAGTCATTGCAATGAGCTGGAAGCAGAGCCTAGCCCCATGTAGTTTCAACCCCAGGGCATCCAGGAGAATCCTTGGCTGTAGCATTCAGGAGAGTGCATCGTCAGCAGCTGTGGTGATTTCCAGAATCACCAACCCAAAAGAGCCAAGGACAAAGGGAAAAGGTCAGTGGAACTCTGCTAAATTTGGGGAAGAGGGTCTGGCCCAACTTCCTACAGAGCTAGCAGCAGTCTCAACCACCTCCATGTGGCTGCTTCAGAAGTTACAGGCCTACAGATTGCAGGGGGCTAAGTATTCATTCAGAGGCTAAGTGCTCTTGTGTTGAGCTGCCTGTATGGGATCACAGTCTTGGGTGGTGGTCCTGAGGTGCTTTTTCAGTGAGCCAAAGCTGGTGGGGGCTGCAAAAACCAGCAACTTCCTGACAGTTCCAGCAACTGTGAAAACCCCAGCAATTTGGGACAGAGCTCTCACCTCTGAAAGCAGAGTTTTACATTGCCCCTCTGACTTTCCAGTAGGGCACATTCATTTCCACAAGATTTTGAGTTACAAATTTTCTCCCTGTCTTTCCCCTACCCCCCAACCCCAGGATAGCAAGCCTACTGAATAGCCCTTCCCCAAATCTTTGTTCTCTCATACCCTCTCCCTAACTTTGTAGTATGGCAATGTTGCATGTAAAAAACAATTTTTAAAACATGTGTTTTTGAAACTTTCCTTTTTCAGATTCTTTCCTTTCATCCCTCCTCATCCACAACCACTGGGAAGACAAGAAATTCAGTACAAGGTTGTACATGTATAAATATGCAAATGTTTCCATACTAGTTGTATTGTGAAAGACTAACTACATTTCCCTCCAAATTATCCCACCCTTGCCCAACTTATTTTATCTTCTACTTTAATCCTGTCCCTTTTCAAAAGTATTTGCTTCTAACTACTCTATCCCCCAATCTGCCTCTTCTATCATCCTTCTTCTTATTCCCTTGCCCCACACATTCTTGAAGATAAGATACCCAATTGAATATGTATGTTACTCTCTCCCAAAGCCAAATACAATGAGAGTGAAGTTGACCCATTTCCTTTCATCTTCTTTCTCTTCCCTTCCACTGGAACAGTTTCCTCTTGCTTCTTTTACGTGAGATAATTTACCCTATTCCATCTCTAACTTTCTCCTCCAACAATATATTCCTCTCTCACCTCTTAATTTCATTTTTCAGATATCTTCCTTTCATATTCAACTCATCCTGTGCCCTCTGTCTATGTATACACGTACACGGATATACACACACTCAACAATATATTTACATACACATGCACCCTCCTATACATACAAATAGGTGGTTATATACACGGACAAACATAAACATATATATATATATGTATATACACATATATACATATATACATAGATACACACACGTACATACACACACACACATACATCATCAACTATGCTCAAACTGAGAAAAATGTTTCATGAGTTACAGTAATTGTTTTTCCATGTAGGAATGTAAATAGTTAAACTTTAATAAGTTCCTTATGATTTCTTTTTCCTATTTATCTTCTCATATTCCTCTTGCTTCTTGTATTTGAAAGTCAAATTTTGTGTTCAGCTCTGGTTTTTTCATGAAGAATACTTGAGATTTTGGGGTGAAGCCAAGATGCCAGAGTAAATACAGGACCTCTGTGTGGCCCCAGTTCCCACTGTCTCCAAGGCAAGTAAAAAATTAATCTAAACAAATTTTAGAGCTACAGGACCCACAAAGTGATGGAGAGAAACAGATCTCCCTCTGAAGGCAGCCTGGAAGAGTGGCAGGAAGGATTTATTGCAGCAGGCTAGGAGAAGAGCACAGTCCCACATGAGCCATGAGGTTCTTGCCCCAGGGTGGCACTGACCAATGGCTGCCAGAGCAGAATTCAGTGGAGTGAATCACCAGCAGCTGTGGTAGTTGCCAGACTTTTCAACCCAGAAATGCTAAAAAAAGAAAGTAAAAGGTTAGTCGGGAACTCTGTTGGAACTAGGAGGAGGAGAGCATGGTCTGGCCCTTGCCTCCATGGTGATAGGTGCTGGAGGTGCAGTGGCTGCAATTTCTGTTCTGTTCCTGCCTCTGGAGATCCTGGCCTTCAGATTGAAGGGGGCACTAAGTAACCATTCAAAAGGTAATCACTCTTGCTTTAACCTGCTTGGATCTGGGTCACAATCTTGAGTGGTGTCCCTGGGGTGTGTGGTCAGTGTGCCAGAGCTTGTGGGGGTTTAATGGAAGGTGCCCTCCTAATTGACCCAGCAGCTTCAAAAACCTCAGCAACTTGGGAAATAACACCCTGGAACCTGAAAGCAGAGTACTGCCATAGCAAAGAGCTCAAAAATCAAGTAATTAGCTGTCAATATGAGCAAGCAGAGGAAGCTCAATCAGATCATAGAATCCTTTTTAGGGGACAAAAAAGGATGAACACATGGAATAGGAGGAAGACAGTGAAGTCAGAACTCCCACATCAAAATCTGCCAAGAAAAATATGAATTGGTTACAGCCCATGGAGGAGCTCAAGACAGATTTTGAAAATCAAGTATGTAAAGTAGAGGAAAAATGGGGAAGAGAAATGAGAATGAGGCAAGAAAATCATGAAAAATGAGTGAACAGCCTGACTAACCCAAATGGCAAAAGAGGCCCGAAAAGCTAACAAAGAGAAGAATGTCTTAAAAAGCCAAATTGGCCAATTGGCCAGTTGGGAATGAAATTTCAAAAACTCACTGAAGAGAATATATTCTAGAAAATCTTCTATTTCATTGAACATTCAAATTTTCCCCTGAAGCCTTATATTCAGTTTTTCTGGATAGGTGATTCTTGGTTTTAATCCTAGCTCCTTTCACGTCCTGATTATAATATTCCATGTACTTTGATTCCTTGATGTAGAATCTGCTAGATCTTGTGTTATCCTGATTGTGTTTCCACAATGCTCAAATTGTTTGTTCCTGACTGCTTGTAATATTCTCTCCTTGAGCTGGAAACTCTGGAATTTGGCTATAATATTTGCAGGAGTTTTCTTTTGGGGATCTTTTTCAAGAGGTGATTGGCGAATTCTTTCAATTTCTACTTTGCCCTGTGGTTCTAGAATATTATACCAATTTTCCCTAAGAATTTCTTTCTTTTTTTTTTTTTTTGCTTTTTCAAGGAGCAAGGCAGGGCAATTGGGGTTAAGTGACTTGTCCAAGGTAACAGGGCTAGTAAGTATTAAGTGTCTGAGGCCTGATTTGAACTCAAGTCCTCCTGATTTCACAACCTATGCTTTATTCATTATGCCACTTAGCTGGCCCAAGAATTTCTTGGAAAATGATGTGTAGGCTCCTTTTTTGGTCATCATTTTCAAATAGTCCAATGATTTTTAAATATCTCTCCTGGATATTTTTTCCAGATCAGTGGTTTTTCCATTGAGATATTTCACATTGCCTTATATAGATAGATAGATAGATAGGTAGATACATAGATATATGGATATTTTTTTTCATTTGTTTGGATCTGTTTTATAATATCTTGATTTCTCATAAAATCATTAGCTTCCATTTGTGCCAATATAATTTTGAAGGAATTTTTCTCTTCATTGAGTTTTTGAAATTCCTTTTCCAACTGGCCAATTTAGCTTTTTAAGGCATTCTTCTCCTCATTGGCTTTTTGGACCTCTTTTGCCATTTCAGTTAGTTTATTTTTTAAGGTATTATTTTCTTCAGTCATGTGCTTGACTAGCTTTTCATGATTTTCTTGTATCATTCTCATTTCTCTTCTCAATTTTTCCTCCACTTCTCATAGTTGCATTTCAAATTCCTTCTTGAGCTCCTCCAGGGCCTGTAACCAGTTCATATTTTTGTTGGAAGCTTTTGATGCAAGAGTTTTGACTTTGTTACCTTCTTCTGTTTCCATGTTCCCCTTTTGGTCCTCCCAAAAAAGATTCTATGGCCTCACTGCGCTTCCTCTGTTTGATCAGCTTGCCACCAAATTACTTGACTTCTGAGCTCTTTGCCATTGTAGAACTCTGCTTCCAGAGTGCAGAGAGCTGTGCCCCAAATTGTGGGGGTTTTGCATTTGTTGTTAGAGCTGTTTTTACTTGTCAGAGGAGGGTGCCCTCTTTACAGCCACCACAACTCTGGCACACTTGTGTTCCTCACCCCAGGGCTACCACCCAAGCGTGTGACCCAGATCCAAGCAGGTCAAAGCAAGAGTGATTACCTTATGTTTGGTTGCTTGGGCTCCCTATGATCTGCAAGCCTGGGGCTGTGGAGGCAGCCATGCAGCAGGTGAAGCCACCATGTCTCAGCCTCCTCTTGCACCGGGGACAGGGAGAGACCGTGTTCTTCTCTCACCCAATTCCAACAGAATTCTCTACTAATCTTTTACTTTCTCTTTGGCATTTATGGGTTGAGAAGACTGGAAACCTCACAGCTGCTAGTGATTTAATTTCCTGAAGTGTACTTGGGTTAGTCTGGGCCACTGGGTTTTGGTCACCTTGGGTCTGTGCCAGTGTGACTCCAAGCCCAGTGCAATAGATCCTTCCTGTTTACCTGCCATGCTGCCTTCAGTGGGAAATTTGTTTTTCTCTGTCACTGTGTGCATTATGTAGCTTTAAAATTTGTTTAGAGTAATTTTTTTAACAGGTATTGAGGATGGTTTGAGTGGGACTCAGGCAAGTTCCTGCTTTTACTTTGCCACTTGCCTCAGCCCTCCCTTCATTTTTGAAAAAAAAAAGCTTTTATTTATCATTTTATTTATCCACAATTACAGGCAAAGGCAAATTTTAACATTTGTTTTTAAAACTTAAATTCCAAAGGTTCAGGGAGCCAAGAAGGTGGAATAAGCAGTAAGTTGCTCTAACTCCCTTATTGACCTTTAAAATATAACCCAAGGTAAAATTATGAAACAGTGGAGCTTACAGAAATGTGGGGAGAAGCATTCAATTAGCCCAGGATTCTTCGTGGTCCACCAGGACACTTCACTCTTGTTCTTGTGGAAGGGGAGAGCAGTTAAGGTGTATCAAAAATTGGTGATAATTCCCACCTCAGCAAACCAGTGAGAGATCGCACTTGGTGGTGGAGCAGGCAAGTGCCAACAACAGGACCCCCTGCATGCCTTGGAATAGCCAGAGGAACTAGCAGACTCCAGATTGGAAAACCTCCAAGTGTGCCAGTTAGCAAGCATTGCCCAGCAGCCTTCCTCTGCTTGCTTCCGCAGTGCTCTGGGAAAGGAGGCATCCTCCAGCAGTCAAATATCACCTTGGTTCAGTGCATCCCCAGGTGAACAGGCTTTTTACAGCTGCTAGATTCCCCCATCCACCCAACAAGCTTCAGTGTAACCCTGGGTAAACAGAAAAAAAGCCCATGTGTTCTCAGCACATGTTAAACAACACCACTAGTAACCCAACTTAGAAAAAGGTAAGTTGCAAGAAACTTGCAGCCTCCAACTGCCAGCACCTGAGGGGCCAGTACACAAAGCCAGCATCTATGCCACTAGCTACTGGCATTAGGAAGCTTTTCACCGTGCCCCTGTGCTCCAGTAGCAATGTACTCAACCTTACAAGCCAGAAATTAGAAACAAACCATGAGCAAAAAGCAGAAACAGACACTGACCATAGATTATTTTTATGGGGACAGAGAAGATTAAAACAAATTCAGAACTGGAGAAGATGAGGTGGCAAATATGAATTGGTTTCAAGACCAAAAAGTTTTCTTGGAAGAGTTCAAGAAAGATTGTAAAAGTCAGTTAAGAGAGGTAGAAGAAAAATTCAGAAAATAAATGAGAGATATGCAAGAGACAGGGCCCATCTTAAAAAAGAAAGGGGAAAATTGACTGTAGAAAATAATTCCTTAAAAAATACAATTGGGGAGGGTGGAGCCAAGATGGAGGCATAGGAGCAGCAAGAAATTGCAGCTCCAACACAGCCACATCAAATACCCAAAAAAATATGACTCTAAACAAATTTAGGGTTCTAATACACACAAAGATATATTTCCTGCTTAAGGCAGCTCGGCTCAAAGTGACCATTTCAACTCCGAGAGCCGAAACCAGCCCAGCCTGAAACAGTGGCTTTTGCCCCGGGGGTGGCTGGACAAGAGGAGCCCTGCCTTGGTTGGAGCTTCAGGAGAGTGTATATGCAGCAGTGGTGGCAGTATCCAGAATTATCAAGCCATAAATAAAAAGGACTAAGGTTAGTGGAACTTGGCTAAAAACTGGGGAAGAAAAGCAGGTTCAGCCAATCCGCCTCCAGGGCAAAGAAGCAGGGAGTGGAGGTTCTGCACCTGCCTCCACATTGCCGCTTCAGAGCTCCTGGCCTGTAGACAGCACGGGGGCCAAGCAATGGTTAAGAGGCCAAGTGCTCTCTCACTGAGCAGCCTGGATCTGGATTGTGGTCTTGGATGGTGGTCCTGGCAGTTTTTTTTTTTCAGTGAGCCAGAGGTGGGGAGAGACCCAGCAGCCTCCTAAAAGCCCTGGCAGCTGGGAAAACCCCAGCAATTTGGGACATAGCTGTTCCCTCTGGAAGCAGAGTTCTACAGAACTAAAAAACAAAACAAAACAAAACAAAAAAACATTGAATGGGGACCATGAATAAGCATAGGAAGCAAAGTAAGAACAGCAACCAAATCTTAGATTCCTTCTTCAGGGAAAAGAAGGAACAAAGCAGGGAAAGGGAGGAAGACAATGCAGTCAGAACTCCCACCCCAAAAGCTTCGAAGAAACATGAAGATTGCCAAAAAGCTAGAGATCAGCTGAAGAAAGATTTTGAAAACCAAATAAAGGAAGTGGAAGAAAAATTGGGAATAGAAATAAGACTGATGCAAGAAAATCATGAAAAGAGAGTCAACAACCTGAATGAAGAAATTAACACCTTAAAAATAGATTAAGTCAAATGACAAAAGAGGCCCAAAAAGCCAATGAGGAGAATGCCTTAAAAAGTTGACTTTGCAAGATGGAAAAAGAATCTCAAAAGCATTCTGAAGAGAATAACTCCATCAAAATTAGAGTGGAGCAAATGGAAGAGGATAGAAAGGAGGGACATGCATTCATTCTCTCACAATGTACCCACTGTGGAGAGATTCTGCATAATTATACATGTACAACCTGTATTTGATGACTTGTTCTTCCAGTGTGAGTTGCTGATGAGGGAAGAAGAGAATGAATCTAGAATTTAAAGCTCTATATTCAAAGTTAAAAATATAGATGTATATATACATATATATATATACAATTATTATTACTATTATTATTAACTACATCCAACTTGAACTTAAGATTCACAGACACTGTGGAAGGGAGCTCCATCTGCCCTATTGGAAAGTTAGAGGAATGATGGGGGAGGATATAGGAGAGATTAGATTGGGGGAGGGATTATACAATGGCATGGCTGTTTTGAGGGGCGTAGGAGAAAGATGGGGAAAAAATTTGTAACTCAAAATCTCATGGAAATGAATGATGTAAACTAAAATAAATAAAATAAAGTATTAAAAAATTAAAAAAAAAGTATTAAGTGCCTTAAAAAAAAATACAATTGGCCAAATGGAAAAAAAAATCCCACTGAAGAAAACAAGTCCTTAAAAAATAGATTTGGCCAAATGGAAAAGGTGGTACAAAGTTAAGTAAAGAAATCAATTCATTAAAAATTAGAATTGGGGGGGTGGACTCAAGATAGCAGTGTAGAAGCAGGAAAACTCCATGAGCTCCCCCCTTAACCACCTCAAATACCCATAAAATATGATTCTAAACAAATTTTAGAGCTCCAGAACCCACAAAACAAAAGAGAAACAGGGTTCCCACTGAAGGCGGTCTGGCAGGTGGACAGGAAGGGTTCATCACAGTGCTGGGAAGCAAAACCATCCCCTCCTGAAACCATGGTTTTATCCCCAGGGCAGCCAGGACAAGTAATGTATGGAGCACTTGGGAGAGTGAATCACCAGCAGTTGTGGCAGTTTCCAGAATTATCAACCCATAAGAGCAAAGGACAAAGTGAAAGGTCAGTGGATCTTGGCTAACTTTGGGGGAATGGAGTGTATCCGACCATCTACTTCCATAGCAAAAAAGCAATGGAAGCGGTCCCTACAGCCACGTCAATGTGGCTGCTTCAGAGCTCCTGGCCTGCAGATTGAAGGGGGGCCAAGCAATCATTCAGAGGCTAAGTGCTCTTGCCTTAACCTACCTGGATTGGAATTTTGGTCTTGGGTGGTGGTCCTGAGGTGCGTGACCAGTGAGCTAAAGTTGGTGGGGGTTGCAGAGATGCCTGCCCTCTAATAGCTCCAGCAGCTGCAAAATCCCCAGTGATTTGGGAAAAAGCTCTGTCCTCTGAAAGTTGAGTTATACTGAGCCCAAAAGTCAGGTAATTGGCTGGGAACATGAGTAGGCAAAGGAAGCAAAGCAAGAACAGCAACCCAAATGTAGATTCCTTTTTCAGGAACAAACAGGATCAAAGCTGAGAGCCAGTCTCAGCTCAAGCTGAAAGAAGACTTTACTTGGATACTGTGAACTGACTGAGGAGATTGTGATTTACTGTGACCTAGGGGTGGAGAACTTGCACTTTTGTACTTTGTGATTGAATTAAGGATTCTGTGATTGACTAAATGAATGTACTTTGTTTAAAACTATGTGACCACTTCCGTGAAAATCTTGAGACCATTTTAGTGATAAGTTGTTGTGGATGCTGTATTTTTATTTTCTGTGATAAGTTGTAATATTATGAATGCTCTACCTTTATTTTCTGTGAATGTTTTGCCCTAATTTGTTATTGAATAAATAGTGTTCACCATATTTATGTAATCAGAACCTTGAAAGCTGTTCACAGGAGCATTCTTCTGGAAAGTACACATGTGTGTACTTTAGGAAACCATGGATAAAAGTCACTGAAAATATGACAAAATGCAGTGCATATCCATGATATCAAGAATCACAGATGTACAACAAAGTGGAAAGTACAATTTAAGTTTCTACCTTCCCTCCCTATCCTGGGGGTGATTAATCCTTTTGGGTTCCAAGCTAACAAAGCCCAATACACTTAGAGACACATGCTTTTAAGCTTGGGAAGAGCATGAACTAAAAGCCAGGGGTGATTTGCTTGTCATTCAAATGATTTACTCCTCTGTTACCCAAAAACAAAAATTACAAAATTTAATAGCTAGAGTGGTTGTCAGTGGCAAAACAATTCAGTCAGTATTGGGAAACGAATCCTCTTTGCAAATCACTTGAAAAAACTATCCTTTTTTGCAAACTTCCATGGAAGACGAAACCACTTCTTGCCAAGGATCCTCTTTTACTCCTTGACAGATTGAACTTCTAGAAAGCTTTGTTTGTTTTTTCTATATTTACAACCTTAATTTGCTTCTTTGAAACTTCCGTGCATATCTATAAGTTTTACCTTCTAAATAAAATTAGTTACACTTTCAAATGCCTAAACAAAGCTGTCATTTCTTCACAAGCTTTCCTTGGCCAGGTATGCATCTCAAACATTTTTTGTTCAAGTACTCTACATGTGTCAGAGACTCAAGTCTCTTCATCATCCTAGTTGTCTTTCTATCTAACTTATCAATTTCCTTTCTAAAACATGGCATCCAGAAATTGACATTGTATTCCAATTTTGATTCAACCATGACAAAATAAGGCTTAAACAGCATAGCTCCTAAGGTACTGTCCTACCTTCCAATTGTGTGAGTGTGTGAGAGCAGAGAGTCAATCTTCTACTTATTCATGGAAGCCACACCTATCTTCATGCCTCAATTCTTTATATTATTGATTTTCATTTTGTCTTATTTACTTGTCTTATCAGACCTCGGCTTCATTTTATTTGGAGGTACACTAAGACTATTTTCCATTTGCTTATTTAGAAAATATACTAATAATGTTTTGCCTCACTCATATTTATGAAGTAAATTGAAGCCCAGTAGCACTTTAAATTTATAATGTGTCTAGTAAATTTAATCTTATAGATTCGTCTCAGTCTTCCAGTCTGTCTTTGCAATCCCCCACTGGTCTGTAGAGTGTTTTCTCTAGAATATTACCTAGCACAGTGTCCTTAAAAAAATGATAAAAAATGTTACTTGCTTTCTATATGACCCAAATTTTCAGAGGAAGATTGAAAAGCATTCATTTCCTTTAGAAGTCTAAACTTTAAAATCTTTAAGCCTTCAACAATTTTAAATTTGTTTTTCATGTGATCTACCAAGAATATGCTGGGATTACTGAATCCCAGAATTGTATAGCTGAAAAGAACAAAACCAAAAACCTTATTTTTTGTTTTTAGTTAATTCACTTTTAGTTTTCAAAATTCACTTTCATAAGTCTTAAATTTTCTTCCTCTCCTTTCCCTTTTCTCTCCCTAATATAGCATGCAATCTGGTATAGGCTGTACATATACATTTCTATTAAACATTCCTATTTTCACATTAGTCATATTGTATAGAAGAATTGTAATGAATGAGAGAAACCCTGAGAAGAAAAAAAAGAAAGAAAGAAAATAATCTTCTTTTCTCTGCATTCAGACTCCATAGTTCTTTTCTCTGGATGCGGATGCCATTTTCCATCATGAGTCCTTTGTAACTGTTTTAGATCTTTGCATTATTGAAAAACTAACCTTTCTTTCTTTTCAAAATTGAGTTTACAAGAAATTCTTGGATACTGTCAAATAAGACACCAGTTGTTTGCTGGAAAGAACATAGTGTGATCTTCAGGGAATGTATTCAGCTAAAATGAAACCCTACATATCTCACATGTAGAGTGTACACATGTTTAATTTTACTGGAGAAGTGTGTAAAATCAGTGGGAGTCAGGGGACAATGATATGATAAGGAAGGATAAAGTGTAGCATGGGTAATATGAGAAAAGGCAGTGAAAATGTGAATCAATTATATGATTTCTGCAAACTGTTTTCAAAGGAGCAACTTATGCATATATAAAAATAAAGCCCTCCTACTGAGTAAATTGAAGGGCTTAAAGAGGAGTTTGACAATGATGAAGAAGGAAGAAAAGATTTTACCATACCAGTATAGATCATCTAAAGTAACAGCACCTGTTTAGCTGAAAGAAAACAATACAAGGAGAGGAAATTACTTTTAGAAAAGAAATTAATAACTCATTAATAACTCATTAAAATTAGTAACTCAAATTAATAACACATAACTCTTATTATGTGACAAGAATTGTGGTAAGTTCTGGAAATCCAAAAAAAATATGAAATACCTCTTTCTTTCAAAAAGGATAAAAATACTGCTTCACCACATGATCATTTATATTGAGTTTAATTTTTTCTATACTCATCTGTACTTCTGGGAAAGTTATTTTTGTGTTGTTGCTTTTCTCCTCCTCTTCCTCTGCTTCTCCTCTTTCTCTTCCTCCTCCTTCATCTCCTTCTCCTCCTCCTCCTTCCCTGATGTTTATTTATTATAACACCATGGTATTAGATATTTCTGAGAGCTAATGAAATTTGATTGGATAATTGATATATGGAGGAAATCCACCACTAGAATTTCATGAGCCAAATAATATTCACAGTATTAACCCCTGGAGGCAGAAGTATTTAAATTAACTTTCCTTGTAAGAAAAGTATGTACTTGTGTAGGAAGATGTCTAAAGTTGAAATTATATTCTCTCTCTCCAGATATACACACATACATACACACATACATACATACATACATA
>JAQQSU010011273.1:0-12214 GCA_028627135.1 Pseudochirops cupreus
GAGCTCTTAGATCCTAGAGGCAAGATGTACGAAGTTAGTCACATGATTCTTCTATTTTTCAAATGGCCTTGGGTTATAAAATAATTCAGTTTGGGGAAAATATATGAACACCCCCCTCCAAAAACAAACAAACAAACAAACAAATACCTTTCTAGCATGAAGCAAAATGGAGATAGCTGTCTCATTAAGCAGGAGGTTAGAACCACTCATTCTTATATATTATCTAATTTGATCCTCACAACAACAAAGACAGATGCTACTATTACCCTTATTTTACAGATGAGAGAACTGAGAGTAAGAGAAAGTAGTAGGTGTCTCAGGCAGGACTCAACTTCCCTTCTTCCTGACTTCTTGACAAGTCTAGTACTCTATCAGTCTATATATATATATATATGTATATATTTTTTTTCTTTCTGGAGGGAGAAGGGCAGGGCAATTGGGATTCTTTCCCAATGACACATGGCTAGTACATGTTAAGTATCTGAGGCCAGATTTGAACTCGGATCCTCCTGACTCCAGGGCCAGTGCTATTCACTGCACCACCTAGCTGCCCCTAGTATTCTATCTATCTAGCAAATCCTAGGCACTTAAAATAATAATCTGATATACGAATTTGATAAGACATCTTTAGAAAACTATAGCTAGACAGAAATACAGGCGTATTGAAATCATATTTTTCATAGATAATTTACTGCTAATATAAAAGAACAGCGTAGGGATGTTATTCAGTGGTGCTGAACTCATAATCCATCAGATTTAGTGGTCTGTGGTGACTATCTAAAGCCTTACCTTCATTCAGGACTTATAACAAAATGTTTCAAGAAGTGTTATTATAAAATGTGCTTACTTAAGTGTATTTGTAAAAACAAAGGTAGCAAACAAGAACCACAAAAACAGAACAATACATCTGATCTGACATTTTACCAATAATAGTTCAAGAAACTGATGAGCAGATCTCATAATCTCCAATACAAATTGAATATGATATTCAAGCTTATGACCAGAAGAACAAGGAAGAATGGGCTGATTAGACCATGCTAGGATTAGAGGTGACTTGGCAAATAGAGTGTAGTGCCTGAAGTCAGGAAAACCTGAGGTCAAATCTGGTCCCAGACACTTACTAGCTGTTGACTCTGGGCAAGTCACTTGACCCTGTTTGCTTCAGTTTCCTTGTTTGTAAAATGAGCTAGAGAAGAAATGCTAATCTCCTATATCTTTCCCAAGAGACTCCCAAATTGGGTCACAAAGTGTAAGACATAACTGAAATGACTCAACAACATTAAAAGATTTTTCTTTTCCTATAGTGGATGAAGGAGATTAGGGAAAGATAAGTTGGAATTCCTTCCCACAGAGCTTTCAGACACATAAAACATTGGTTGTTTTGACTGTAAATCATTGTTATAATTCACTTGTGGGTCACAAGCAAATGGCTACTCAGGACAATATGAAAATAAATGGCTACCAATTAGGTGTCACATCTATATTTATACTTCTAGGCCCAGAGTAGGTGCTTAATTAACTTTTTGAGTACTTGAGTTAAGTCAGTGAACATCCCTGAGCCTCAGGTTCCTAACCTACCAAATAAGAATACTACACTAGATAATTTTTAGGATTCCTTTCAGCTGTAATACTGTAGGGGTCGCTGATTTTATAAAGGCACAGGAGAAAGATAAGATAAATGAACTGTTTGAAGAAAAGGAAATGAAAGTAGTGTCATAGTCATCATTTAAATTACATAATGATAATTCACATCTCCACAACACTTTAATAATTCCAAACCACTTTTTTTCACAACAGTCTTATGTGGCCTATAGTGCAAGTGGCACTATATAAAATTAATTCATATTCAGCTAGAAAATAAATGTATTCCTCTATGAAACATCTAAAAATACATTTTTAAAAAAAGATTTTAAAAAAACAAAGCTTTAATAGCAATGATTTTAGGATGCTGTATATCAATTAGATTAGCTATATTCCCACCCCTACTCCTTGAATTTAGTCAACTGTAAGATGTGAATGTCAACAAAAGATCATATCCTCTAGAAGAAAAAAAATCTAATGTACACCTAATAAATGTATTTTTCTCCTCTTAGGAAGTGTTATCTTTCAAGACACTTGACAAGAAACTGCCTCCATATTCACTGAGATATTGCAAATATTCCACAGAATAAGGCATAGTAGATAAAGTACCAGGCCAGGAGTCAGGAAGACCTGGGTTCAAATTCAGCTTCAGACAATTATTAGCTTTGTGACTCTGGGCAAGTGACTGAGTAAAGAGGGTCAGTCCCACAAGTAGCAAGTGTCAGATCCGGGATTTGAACTCAATTCGCCAACACTGGCACACTTTCCAAGATATCTTGCAGAAATCTAAGAAGAAAAAAGAACAACCTTAAAAGTTTTAATATTAAATTACTCTATGTCACTCTGGCTTAAAGAAAATACCAGCAATGATCTTTAATTTTATTTCAGAAAGGGATATGCAAGAGAAATGTGTTAATTTAGAGAACATGCTTTGGTTATTGGGATGGCTGGAGAAAGTAAATGCTTTTCAAAGCCAATGAGTCTGGTATATTTTCACCTAGCAAGAGTACCTTACTAAAGAAGGACATGTAACTCCTGTTTTGGCTTATCAGCAGTATATCCAAGAGTTCAGTGAGTATAACCAGCTCATGGTAACATACTCTTTACTTATTTCTACATGTAGGGCACACTTTTCACTCCTGCCACAAATATTTGCTCATTAAGACATTTTTTACTCTCCAAGCAGACATCTAGAGAATGTAGGAAACATTCTTTTGTGTGTTTTGCAGGTAATAGATCTAAAAAGGGGACACAGCCTACGTAGAAATGTATCAGCATACGTTAACAGTACAAGAGATGATAATTTCCCACAACTCTTATAGGAAGCATGCTGAAGACTACTTTTCTAATGCCTAGGAAGAAGAATTGCATCTTATATTAATCACCTAAGCAGGAGGGTGTAAGACATATTTCTGTATTTTTTTGATAAAGTTCTAATGGTATCAGAGAAAAAGGTTACAATAGACTAGAGGTTGGAAAACGATGGCCCCTAGGTTAACTCCTAACTGCTACATGTTTTTGTACTTGTAAGCTAATTTTTTTTCCCATTTTTAAGTAAAATCAAAACATTTTATGAATAATGGCTCATCAAACCAGTAAAGGGAATAATGTGGCATCAGAGTATGACACACATTTCATTTATAGGTATTGGAATGTAAAACCCAATAGCAGTTGTCAAATGCTTAGGAAAGTTCTACATGAAAAAAAAAAAAAAAGCCTTTTATTTTGATGCCAAATTATAGCATCAAAGTAGGAAAACAAAATAAAACAAGTGAGTTAGAGCAAAGTATGTGTAAACCCAAGGAGAAAGGGAAGGGAATATGCATTTATATAGGACTTACTATGTACTAAGCACTTTTAAAAAATGTATCTCATTTGATTCTGTTAACAACTATTCAAAATAGGTCCTACTATTATCCTCATTTTATACTTAAGAGAAGTGAGGTTAAGTCACTGGCCCTAAGTCACACAATGAATTATCTGAAGATAGATTTGAACTCAGCTCCTCCTGATTCCAGGTCCCATATTTTATCTACTACTCCCTCAGCTGCATCTAAGAACATAAGAATGTATATTCAGAGATGGAAGTCATTTTAGAAGCCCCTAAGTCCAAACCTCTTACTATATAATTGAGAGAAATTAGGCTAAGAGATGTTTACTGGGTTTTTTTTTTAAGATCTGTAAGAGTGACAGAAATAGGATTTGAATCCTTGTACCCTGACACCAAGCTCAAGGTTTTCATTCTTTTTTTTTGGTAGGGGGAAAGGCAAGGAAATTGGGCTTAAGTGACTTGCCCAAGGTCACACAGCTAGTTAAGTGTGAAGTATCTGAGGCTGGACTTGAACTGAGGTCCTCCTGACTGTTCACTGCTCCACTTAGCTGCCCCCTCATCTTTTCATTCAGTATGGCACTAGGGGACATGACATTATGCTCTCACTTACAGGCAAAATACAAAACTACTGATACCCAATAATAATTTAGGTAAGAATTTTGAATTCATTGAGAGTTTATTATCCGTAAGTTCACAATAGCCATAATTCATTTATCCTATGCTTGTGCTTGGTCTACACCATGACCAGTGGTATGTGTTTATAAGACAGATGGCCAGGTCAAGGATATATTATATGGTTAGGGAAGAGAATGAAATTATTCTGTATGTGTTAGAACTAAACCTGGATATTGATATCAACTGAATGAACTACCCACTGGAATAGGCAGAATTTTAAGAAAAGTAGAATTTCTCCTTTCAGTTTTTTGTTTCCTTAAAAAATTACTGTATTTCATTATGACTTTAATAGCATTTTTTATCCTTATTTTATTTTCTTCAGACTCATTACAGAAAAATGACTAGAGAGAAGGATGAGCTCAGAATGAATGTTTTTGAGTTTCTTACCAATGTTAAAAGAGATGTAATCTGCTGAGAAAGTAGATGAAGGAAGAGAAGGGCAGAGATGGACTATGAACAATTAAACATAGAGAGCCTGAATATGCTTTTGGTATTTTTGAATGTGAAGAAAACACAAGGTTCCCAGCATGTTGGATAAACCTCTTGGGGCTGGCTTCTATTAAGACATGAATGATGGTAATGGAGTAACAGATAGTAGTAGAAGGCATGAATGAGCTTGCTATCTTCATCCTTGGAGGCAGGGCCTATATTGATGAAGGCATAGATACATGAGATGGACAGCAGTAAGGAATCTCTCCTGACTACAGAAAGCAGAAGCTTTTGCTACTAAGTACAGACCATCATATGCATGTATGTTTTGGATCCATTCCTAAGACAACTGTAGTTATTCACTCATAGGTACAATAAGTGTTATTGATCTAATTTATTTCTTATTAATCAAACTAAAAATCAGGACACTTTTACCAAAAAAATCTGTTGAAAATCAGTGTGAGATAGTAAAAAGAAGAGTGGCTCTCAAGTTATAGCAATTGAGTTAATTTATTGCTTGCTCATTTCAGGCATGTCTGACTCTTTGTAGCTCCATGTGGGATTTTCTTTGTAAATGTACTGAGGTGGGTTCCCATTCCCTTCTCCAATTCATTTTATAAATGAGGAACTAAGACAAATAGAGTCAAGTGACTTGCCCAGGGTCACACAGTTATGTATCTGAGGCTAGATTTGAACTCAGGAAAATGAGTCTTCCTGACTCCAGACCAAGTGTTCTTTTCACTGTGCCAACTAGCTGCCCTCATTGAATTCATATCCCACTTCTTAACCTGACTATGTGAGTGACTTTTGAACATCACTTTCTTAGGCCTCTACCTATTCATCTGTAAAATGAAGGGTTTGGTCCAAATCTGTGGTATCAAACTCAAATAGAAACAGACACCGCTAAAATGTTCATGAAGATCACTGCAGATCCCATAATGATTTAGAACACTACACATGTTTATGTGTGTATGTGTGTGTATGTATATATATATATGTATATATATATACACACACGTACACATACATACATACATACATATATGTATATATATTTATGGCTGCATGGTGACCCATGTGCCAAGAGTTTGACACTCTGAACCAGAAGTCAAATTAAGTCACTTCTAGCTCTGAATCTTTGATTACTTTTTTTAGATAGCAAGAGGTTTATAATAATAATAATGGCTTGTATTTATATAGAGTTTAATCATTTGCAAAGCACTTTACATGTTTTATCTCATTTAATCCTCAAAATAAACCATGAAGTAGGTGCTATTTTTACCTCTATTTTGCAAATGAGGAAACTGAGGCAGAGGTTATGATTTGCCCAAAGTTCCAAAGCTAGTATCTGAGACAAGATTCAAAAAAGGTCTTTTTGAATCTACATCCAGTTCTCTACTCCCTCTTCCAAACATCCCAACAGAAATTCTCTTCCTAGATTATTAATTGTTCATAGTCAATGTTTGTTCAAAAGAGAAACACCCTAGTCTCGCTATATGAGTTGCTCATTTAATTGCATGTCTGGACAAGAGATGTCAAAATCATGGCTGTGGAATGTAGTCCACAATAGTCTTAAGTGTGCTAAATTTGGTTAAAAGGAAAATAAGAATGTTTTTAATAAATAAAAATACAATATAGATAATGTTTGTTCATAGTTTTCTAAATCAATATTCAGTCTGGATGTATTTCTTTCTATTTGAATTTGACATCATTGGTCCAGACAAGGGACATTTTTCATCCTCTCCATTTTTCCTGTAGGAATAGTTAGGCTGAGCTACGTTGAGAGGTTGTGGCTTTCATTTAGGAGGTTCTGCAATGTTCCCTTTACTTAAGTTATCTTTTTATTTTATTTTTAACTTATGGAATAAACAAGCATTTCCATAATGTAGTAGAATAAATCAATAAAAAAGATGATTGCAAATGAAACTGAACATCTTTTATGTTCAACTTGCTATTCCTTTTAAATATATGAAAATTTATCATGTGAATTTCCTTTTAAAAAGAATGTTGAGTCTTAAAAATGAATTATTCTTTGTCAAAATTTGGACAGATATGGAAAATCTAGCTTTTCCCATAAAGTTTTTCCACATTCTTTTCCCCCAGAAATGTACTTTTAATAGCCTTCATAATTTTCCTTAAAGCTTCCTTTTCCAAAAAGATTTCTAAAAAAATGAGATTTTTAAAACCTATTTAATATGTGTATCTTCACTCCAATCATTTTTAAATACATATGCACACCTGTGCAGCATAATTAACCATATCAGTAACAAAACTGATAGAAATCACATGGTTTTATCAAAAGATGCAGAAAAAGTTTTTTTTTCTTTTTTTAAGAAAATACAGCACCTATTCCTGTTTGAAACACTAGACAACATAGGAATAAAAGGAGTTTTCCTTAAAATGGTAGACAATATCTATGTAAAACCATCAATAAGTATTACACATAATGTGTAATTTTTCCCAGGGGTGAAACAAGTCAGACCTAAATAGCTGAAAAAAATATAAATTGTTAAATGACAATTCTGCCTAAACTAATTTACTCATTCAATGCCATAGAAATTAAACTACTAAAAATGTACTTGGTAGAACTAGAAAAAATTAACAAAATTCATCTGGAAGAACGAAAGATCAAGATTATCACATTAATTAATGAAAATAATTCCAAAGGAAGGTGGTCTAACACAAGGTTTAGTAAGCTTTTTTCTATTCATGATGCTTTTCCTGATTTTGGCAGCATGCTTTGGCATTACATGGCCTGAGGACATGTGCAATGCAAAGAGTGCATGCTTTGTATTCAGAACCAAGGCTGTGGGGAAGTTATGTGATGCAATATGTGCAGTCACCACCAGAAACACCTCACAATCATCATACATTGTAAAGCCAAGCATTAGCAGCTTTCCAGAAGAAGGTTACTATGAACACCTTTTAAGGTTCTGATTCTATAGTATAGTGAACACTATTTATTCAATAACAAATCAGAGCAAAACATTCACAGTAAGTCAAAGTACAGCATTTACAATGTTACAACTTATCACAGATAATGAAAATACAGTATTCACAGCAACTTATCACAGAAAATGGTCCATAATTTTTACCACAGTGGTCACACAGTTTTGAACAAAGTATGATCATTTAGTCAATCAATCACTTAGTTACTCAGTCATTCAATCAACTCAATCATTCAGTCATCCTTAAGGATGCTTACCTTCTTAAGGGTCACAAAATACAGTAGTCAAAGTTCTCCACTCATGGGGCACACTAAGTTACAATATCAGTCCCTACTCAGCACTCTCTTAAAGAGAGGCAGTGTAAAATACACAGGCCATCCACCCCTCAGTCACAATAAATTACAATCTTCTCAGTCAGTACACAGTATCCAAGTAGATTCTTTCAGCTTTACTCAGAGTAGTCTCTCAGATTCCCTGTATTCCCTTCCATGATCCCAGCTCCTAGCTGGATTCCCCAAACTGTCACTTGTGTTAAAAGACAGACAGCTCCCAGTTCCTTGTCCAGCTCTCCATGCTGTTCCTGTTCCATGCTGAAGCTCACACTGTCCAGTGTACCTTAAATCCTTCACAGTCTCTATTCTTGGGAAGTCAAAGCTTGACAAAGCCACAAACAGGTTCATGCATAGTACCAGTATCACAGTCATGCTTCCTCAGTCTTTGGCAGCTCCCAGCAGAATCTGGTAGCTCCAGCTGGTTCCCAGATTCAAAATCACTTCACCTAGGTTCCCAAAATCAAAATCATTCTCTCTAGCCTGGGCCTTTCCTCTTCAGCCTCCTTGGTAGCAGCTGTTTCTGCCTCCACAAAGCTTATCCCAAGAAGTTCTGACTCTCCTTCTCTAGGGCTTTTCCTTATATACAGTATTGCTCCTTCCTTTTCAGCCCCTCCCTGTTACATAAGCAACAAGAGTTCATACCTTCTGTTTCTTTAACAGAGGCTTAATTTGAACTAGGTGCTAAGTATCTCTTAGCTTATTAATACAAAGGGATATTTACATTTCATTACCATTATACACATTTAAGTTTTTAATTAGTTTTTTCTTATTTAAAAACCTTTCACTGTTTCCAAATTTTTTACAACCCCATATGGGTTTGTGACCCACAGTTCAAGAAGTGCTGGCTAGCAATACTAAATCTCAAACTATGTTTTAAAGCAATAATCATAAAAACTGTCTGGTTTTGGCAAAGAAATAGAAAGTTCTATCAGTGGAAAAGATTAGGTACACAAGACCCAGTAGTCAATGGCCATAGTAACCTAGTGGTAGATAAATTCAAAGACCCTAGCCTTTAGGATAAGAACTCACTCTTTGACAAAAATTGCTGGGAAAACTGGAAAAAATAGGACTCAAGTTAGGTATAGACCAACATCTCACATTGTATACTAGCATAAGGCTAAAATGGGTGCATTATTTAGACATAAAGGTTGACACCATAAGCAAATTAGAAGAGCAAGGAAGTTGACCTTTCAGATCCATGGAGAAAGAAAGAATTTATAATGAAACAAGAGATAGAGAGCATTAGAAAATATAAAATGTATAATTTTGAGTATATTAAATTAAAACACTTTTGTTCAAACAAAACTACTGCAACCAAGATTAGAAGGAAAAGAAGAAAGCTGGGAAACAATCTTTATATATAGAAAGTATATATGATAAAACCTCATTTTTCACATATATAGAGAACTGAGTCAAATTTATAAGAACACAAGCCACTCCCCATTTAATAAATGGTCAAATGATATGAACAGGTAGTTTTCAGATGAGGAAATGAAAGTTCTCTATAGCGTATGAAGAAGTACTCTAAATAACTTTTGATAAGAAAAATGCAAATTAAAGCAACTCTGAGGACCACCTCATACCTATCAGATTGGTTAACATGACAGAAAAGGAAAATGATAAATGTGGAAAAACATCTGGGAAAACTGAGACACTAATGCCGTGTTGATGAAGTTTTGAACTGATCGAATCATTCTGGAAAGCAATTTGGAACTATGCTTAAAGAGCAACCAAACCATGCGTACCATTTGATCCAGCAATACCACTAGTATATCTGTATCCCAAAGAGATCATAAAAAAGGGAAAAGGATCTACATGTACAAGCAATAGTTGTAGCAGCCCTTTTTGTTGTAGTGGTAAAATGTTGGTAATTGAGGGGATGCCCATCATTTGGGAAATGGCTGAACAAGGTATGCCATAGGAATGTAATGGAGTGTTATTGTGCAATAAGAAATGATGAACAGGCACATTTCAGAAAAAAAACAAACCTAGAAAAACTTGTACAAATTGATGCAAAGTGAAATGAGCTGAACCAGGAAAACATTGCACACAATATCAGTAACATACTCTGTATATAATATAAGTATGTATAAATAGGATTACAAAGGAAAACAATTAATTTTGAAATATGGTTTCCTAAGTATCTTTAAAAAATACATTTCTCAATTCTAGTTTAAGAACTCTTAAAGTAGATCAGCTTTAGTCACAATTTCTCAGCTTCCATTTGCTCATCTATAAAATAAGAATTGGACTAAATTATCTCTAAGGTCCGTTCCAGTCCAATATTTAGGTCCCTATTTATGTGGGTAGCTTCTGTGTTTTCTTCATGTTTTTTTTTTCCTGCTTAACATGGACCCATTACACTTGGTGAACGCTCCAAACACTCCTTGAAATAAAACATTTAGTATGGGAAAATTGTTATAAAACACAGCAATATTGTGGTGTTATAATAGTGGTATTTAAAAAATTCAAACATTTATACTCAAGCTTTAAAATGTAGTGGAAGTTTTAGTGTTTTGAGATACACTTGTTTTCTCTTCTGTGTCCTGTGCAATCATCATATAAGCAATACTGTCACCTGAAATCTCCAGGTAAGGGATGAATGGACTACCAAGCAAGTTCCATGTGCTCTTTTTACCCAACTGTGCCATGGTTCAATCTATGGGGAAGAGAGAGAACTTGTAATGAGACATAATGTTGCTGTGAGACGAGACATCACAGGCAATTTCCTGGCAGAAAAGTGAGATTTAATCACTCAAAGCTGCTTCTGCAGCTACTGCTGAGGCATGTTCACTCCACCATCAGGGAGCAAGATGCCTGTCAAGATTGTAGTAAAGCAAACTGAAGTGCCGCCAACCCGTTGCCTACAGGCAACAGATGATTCTCATCCCCCATTTATTTTATTTCTGCACATTTTGATCTTGCTCTACATTATCTATATAAAATACAAAATCTTTATATTACTACAAAAAGACCTTTAGGGAAGAAAAGATTGCAATTGAATCCAGGGAAAGGAATGGAAAAATTACCTTTTTCTTTAGAACTTATTTAAACTACTGGTCATAGCTCTATTGCTCAGTGAAGCACAACAATTATAATCAAAAGTGCCACATTCATTAAACTTTGGAAGGAGATGATTACCTCCTGTTTAATTTGAGGGGGAAGGACAATGTCTTATTGTTTAATTTTTGCACAAGATGAATGATATGATTAGAACTGTTATTTCAGCATTCATCCTTTACATAGGAGTAGGTCAAGGCAATCAAATGTCCAAGACTGCCCCCAGCTATGCTGGGTTTTGCTGTCTTATTATAGATTTACATTATTGACCAATCAACCAATAAACATGTATTACATGCCTATTGTGTCCCCAGCACTTCATTAAGCATTGGGAATCAAAAAAAGGGAAAAGATAGACCCTGCCTTCGAGAATTTTAGAATCCTACCATGAATAGGACAAACAAAATGCAAACAAATTCATACAAGTAAGCTATATGCAGGGCCCATAAGAAATAATTAACACAGTAAAGTCTCTAGACTTAAGAGGGTATGAGGAAGGCTTCGAGTAAAAGGTAATATTTTAGTGGGGCCTTAAAAAGAAGGCAGAAGGCAGAAAAGAAGAGGGAGAGCACGCTATTTGAAAATAACCAACCTAAAAAAAAAAAGAAACCAAACAGAAAGTTGTGAGAGACATTTTGCAAAGTATTTGAAATAGGATGTTTATATTTAGCATTTCTTTCAATTCTTTAATCAGTTCATCTTGAAGATAATATGGTATACTAGGGGAAAAACCAAAACCAAAGCCATATTGGACATGGAGGATCAGAGAATACAATCCCTCATCACTTGATAGTCTAAATATTGAAATGGGCTGCTGGCTAGTCCCTCTGCCCCAAGTATCTTTCCACTCCACTCCATCCTCCATTCAATTGTCTAAGCCAGTGGTTCTCAACCTTCCTAATGCCGTGACCCTTTAACACAGTTCCTCATGTTGTGGTGACCCCCAACCATAAAATTATTTTCATTGCTACTTCATAACTGTAATTTTGCTACTGTTATGAATCTATCTGATATGCAGGATGTATTTTCATTGTTCCAAATTGAACATAACCCAAAGGTTGAGATCCACTGGTCTAAGCTATCTTCCTGAAGCACACATTGAAACATATCACTCCTCTATTCAGTAAACTCAGGTGGCTCACTATTATATTCAGAACAAATTTTTAAATTCTCTGGCATTAAAAACCTTTCATAATCCTGTTCCTCCTAGATTTCCAGTCTTATTATCATATACCCCTCTCCATTACCCCTCCCCCCCATATACTCTCAAATCTAGTGACACTGTCTTCCTTATTGTTTCTTGAACATGACATTATATTTCTTGACTCTAGGCATTTTCACTAGCTGCTCTCCATGCA
>JAQQSU010011274.1:0-12214 GCA_028627135.1 Pseudochirops cupreus
TCTTGCTGTTGGATTTCATTAGAGATATATAGGAATGCCGAGGATTTATGTGGGTTTATGTTATATCCTGCAACTTTGCCAAATTAGTATATTATCTCAAGTAGTTTTTTACTTGATTCTCTAGGATTCTCTAAATATATCATCATATCATCTCCAAAGAGTGATAGCTTAGTCTCTTCTTTGCCTAATTTGATTTATTTTAAAATAATTTAGAGGGGAATTTGAGAAAATAAAGGTGAGTTCCTGTCTTTACTCTGCCATCTTGGATCTGTGTCCCAAATACACATTTAAAAAAATATTAACAACCTTCAAATAGTAGTAGAAGAGAATATGAGTTTGAGTACCAAAGAAGCAGCTTTGGAATCCTTATGAATTAAAAAAATGAAAAAAGTTTCCAGCATTTCTACCTCTGTGCCATTGCTCATTCTGCCCCTTACTCCTTTTCTAGGCCCGCTAAAATTCCTGTTTCCATTTGTTCAAATCTACTCTTCTTGCCAAAGTCAACTCAAGTCTTACCTCCTCCATGAATCTGTCAATCACTACTCCATCCTCCATTAACATTTCCTTCTCTTAATGCTATAGCACTCATAAACCCTTATACAAATTTATATTTAACTTATATTATTAACTCCTCATGGACAGTGATTGTTTCACTTTTTGGGCAGTGGGGTGGAGGGAGGAGTGGTTTTTTTGGGCCTGGTATATAGTAAAGCTTAAGAAATTCTTGCTGATTAATTATATGTTGGTATGCCTTGAATAGGATTGCCCCAACAGAACAAAATATTTTAATACCAATCCCCTTTGCAGTTTCTTTACAAGAATATTCCCACGTAACTAACTTTCCTCTATGATGTCCCTTCGCCTGATATTCTGTTTTTACAATATCCATAAGTAGCCTTAATGAGGGCCTGCTTGGTCCCTATACTTTATTATTTCAGTGCAACCATGATCTCATTGATATGGGTGATCCCTTCACTGGTGATTATTGCAACTCATGCACATCCTTATCCAGAGCTACTCTCGCCCATGTTCCCCCCCTCCCAATGAATCCTTTAGAGTGGGCCAGGGACCTTCCTCTGAGTTCTTGACCATTTCTTCGGTATCAGTGGAGCACTCAGAATATCTGTGTCTTAATCCTCACCATTCAAGATGACCACACCCAATGTGAGCCATTTTGATAATACACTTCCTGAATTTTAAGTCATTTTATGGTAAGTTGCACCCTACTTAGTCACTTTATGAATTTCTTTATAACAGGGTGACCAACAATGCTGATGCTTTATAGATTGTGTGTTCTTTGCTGTATATAATATCAGCAGAAGAATCCTGGAATTCCAGAAATAAGTTTTGGTAAAAGGGAGGAACTTGTAATAATTAAAAGTGTTATGTAAATGTCCCGAATTCAAAACCTGGAAAGGATGTGCCCTCAGGTACTTAGTAAATGCTTGTTTACTGTTTGCCTCATTGATTTTCCTCCAAGTAGAATATAAGTTCTTTGAGGGCAGGAAGAGTTTTTATTTTTGTCATTGTATCATAGCACATAATACATCATAGCACCTAATACAATGCCATGTAGAAAGTAGGTATTGAGTGAACGCTAGTGAATTTTTGTTATGCATAAGGTATAAATGACTAATAAGAATTAATTAAAATGTTCTCTGTCCAATGAGTGTGTCTTTCTTAAAAATGGACTAAACTTTAAGACTAATAGATTATTTATTTCACCTAGAATTTCAGGGCTGACGTGTGATGAGTGTAATGGTGAATGTGGGGCATAGATTTCTTTTGTTTTTAGTCAGAAAGCCTTCACTGCATTAATGAAATTATTCCATATTGGTGTAGTAGGTCTATTGAAAGCCCATGAAGCTAGTTTTAATTTGAAATTTTACTCAGAGCCTGAAGATTTTTTTAAGCACAATTCCCCAAAGAAGATTTGCTTCTGAGGGGCAGAAATTCACATGACTTGATACTATCCCATTTAGGAGAGTTCACTGATGACTCTCATACATGTGTCTTAAAAAAAATTATTGCTGAAATTTGTCTTTTAAGCAGAGTAATTTCTGAGGGTGACTCCTCTCCTCTGCCAAGGATTTAACGTATTTTGTGAGAAAGAGGAACAACATATCAAGCCTATTTAATACAAGGTGACAGGAGTGAACTTGTCTGCTAACCTGGTTGAGCCATCCATCATTGTGGCAGAATCAGACATAATCAAAATATATGTTTGGTTGGAATTGCTTTCAACAAGTCACTTTCCCTCTCTGATTCTCATTTTATTTATGCGTTGGACGAAATGGTTGGGCTATATGACAAACAAGTTCCATTCTAGCTCTAACTTGAAGGATGGAGGCCTAGAAATATTGGTTCCCATAGTTGTTGGGAGAAGTTGTGATCTTAACTTATCGGACTTTGTAGATTTCTTTTCAGTCATTAATTCAATCAATCAAAGAGCATTTACTAAGTACCTGCTCTGGACCAGGTATCAGGCTAGGCATTTGGGCTATAATGTCAAAAGTGAAATAGTCTCCACTCTCAAAGATCTCAAAACCCAGGACTATAAAGTATAAATATACAGGCAAATAGGAAATAGATACAACAGTTTTGTGGTGAAAGGCAGTAGCAGATATGGGGTATCAGGGAAGATTTCACATGGAAGGTGATACATGGAACGTTGAAGAAAACTGGGGATTTTAGGAAGTGAAGATTCAGAGAGTACATTTAAGGAATGGAAAACAGAGGATGGCATGAACTGGAAGTTTTATCTGGGATCTATTGTGTGGATAATATACTTGAAGGCTGATAATTGAAAAATTTATATTCTAGTTGTGGTTCTTTAACTTATTAGTTTGTGATTTTCATAATTCTCTAAGCCTCAGTGTCCTCGTCCATAGGATAGGGATAATAATTTTTTATTTCATTTACATCTTTCAGAGGAAAGAGTGTTTGATTTGGAATTAAAGTATCTGGGTTTGAATTCTGGGTTTTCCTCTACTATCTGCAAGACCTTGATCATTTAACATTTCTTGGCCTCAGTTTCCTCATCTGTTAGAGAGAAGGTTGTCCTAAATGACTTCTTATATCCCTTTAGCTCTTAATCCATAATACTCTGTTCCTATGCTATAGTACTGTTATAAGAGATAAATGGCACAATGTACATGACAATACTTTGTAACTTAAAATGACTTATGCAAATATAAAAGTATTATTGTTATTAATAAGTATACTGAAAGAGATAATTAGACAAGTGTCAGGAAGATTTATGGTTGAACAGTTAGCTAGATCATCAATCTTGGATTTTCCCCAGTCATCATAAAGATCAGAATAAGTTAATGAGACTTTGTCATCTATAAATCTCATACTAAATCACTGACCGCTTTATTGACTGATCCATTGGCATGTAGAGAGATGGCTATTTCCCTGCCTTATGTGGGGATTTGGCAAGGAAGCCAGAGGTGGATTCCTTTCATATTAGCAATATTGTTTTTCATAGTGGAAATTAAAAAAAAAACATAGCCATTTGTGAGATAATATTAGCATATTGTTTCTCTCTGTAGAAAAACTTCTAAAATCAAATCAAAAGCTCTTGGGGAAGTAGATGAAACATTTTACTTTATGTAATATAAAGACAAGAAAATACCACAGCTCTGCATTCTTCCTACTAGCCTAACTTTCTCACTTCCACAGGGTGTGAAATACATTCTTTATTCCTCTTCTAGTGATGGGAGATACCCAGCATAATAATAGTTCTTATTGTAAAAAACAAACAAAAACATTGAGGAATCTAATTGATTCCAATATGAAATAATTGCTATGTGACATTCAAAACCACTAGCATAAACTAACATAGAATTAATAGAAATTTAGGATCCAGGGAAAATTAAACATTTGTCATGTATATGTTGGTCAGAAGTTAATTATTCTTTTGTACCCAGCTCTGGGTGGCACATTTAAAGTAAGAATGCATACAAAAGAGCATGACCATTGATTTCACATTTAATAAAAAAAAATGTAAAGGGTTTACATTGTGCAGAACTCTGCTAAGTGCAGAGTTGAGAAAAGACATATTCTCTACCTTCAAGGGAATTACAGTCAAGTACAGTCACAAGGCATAGAAGGAAATGTAAAGTACATTTGAGAACTGCAAAATCAAATGTTATATGAGGTCTGTGACAGAAAGATATCACCAAGTAGGGAATCATGGTTGGCTTCATGAAGGAATGATGTATTAATCAGAATGTAAAGGGTAAATGAAATTGGCACACATAGAAAGAAGGAGAGATTTATCATTGGGGAAAAAAACATAAGTAAAAGAACAGAATTGGAAGAATATAGGGTGTGTTCCAATGGAGAGTAGAGATTAGTCCAGTTTGGATGGAGGGTAGAGTGCTTCTTTTATGTAACTCCCTTTCTGACCTATTCCTTTAACTTGAATTCATTGTCACAGTTTAAGTTTCTAGTGAGTCGCTGCCTTGTGTTCTAGGGATAACCCTGTAGGTCTACTATCCTAAAAATATAGCTTAGGAGGGCTTACTGGTATACTTACCATATTACTCTAAAACTGTTTAAATCAAACCTAAATATGATTCTTTTCAACTTCTGTCTTGTTCCGCTCTCTGGGGCCAAGAATAAGTCCTTCTTGAAGGCAATAATATTCAATATACCTGTTAACAATTATCATGTTAACCCTAGTATTTTTCTTCTCAGGCTGAATACATTCAGTTCTTTCAATTAATCCACATATGGAATGATTTCAAAGTCTTATTACCATTCTTATTACCTTTCCCTTAATATTCTCCACTTTATCAACATCCTTCCTAAAAAGTGGGGCCCAGCTCTAAAAAGATATACCAGATAAAGCCTGACAAGAGCAGAGCCTTCCTTACTCTAAGTCCTTCTCTTAATGCAGCCTAAAATTAGATTTGGGGGCACGTCTATCCTGTTAAAATCATGTTGTGTTTACAGTCTCCTAAAACCCTCAGATCATACATTGGTCATACCACTCTTAAGGTCAAAAACCTGATTGGCTTCTAGCAAAATTCAAACTAATGTAAAATGTGGGTAATGGAAGAATTCTAGGGCCATTCACAGGAGGACAATAAGAGGAAGAGAGTTCTAGCCATGTAGGATCATCAGCAAAAATGGTGGGAACAGGCAGATTGCATATGTTAAGTTACAATGGCAGGGAAGCCAGAGTCTCTGGATTGCAGAGTATGTGGGGTGGAGGATATGCCATGTCAGATAACTGAAAAGGCAGGGAGACATCAGATTATAAAGGGCTTTGTAGGACAAACAGAGGATTTTATATTTGAAGCAGAAGGAAACAGGGAACCATTGAAATTAATTGAATGAGAGGACTACAAGGTCACATGAGCAACAAGATATAAAACTAAACATTTTCTTTCATCCCCATGACCTTTCAAAATTCTTCAAATCAGAAATTATGTGCCAAAGATAAAGCAATTTCTTTAACTTCCATGGTCTAGGAGACCTAAAATCCAAAAGAAGGTTAAAAAAACAAAACCCAAATCCCTGGGAACTATGATGGGAGATTCCCTTTTCTTTAAACTGTTTAGTTTTCTCAAACACAGAAGAATATATAATTTTATCCTAGGCATTGAATAAAATAACTTTTATTTTTCTATTTCTTAAAACACTCTAGGATGTTGTCATAACTTGGTAACAAAGAAGGAAGTAAGGCAAATAAATGTACATTCTCTTCGCTTCCAAGACAAAATGAAATGAAGTAATACACACACACATGCACACACACACACACACACACACACACACACACACACACACACACCATACCACATGCTTGTCAAATAATGCTTAAAAATACTTTATTATGTAAACTCCATGAGAACTAGTGTGGTGATAGAATATCACACATAGATCCCAAACACCTAGACTCCAACCCCAGATTTGCCTTTTACTATAAGCAAATTAACACAGTTCAATAAAGTAGGTATAAAATACCTATTTTATGTAGAGGGCTGTATTAAATCTTGCATGAATCAGACATGGAAAAGATCATGAGATCCCAGACCAATCTTTGCACACACACAAACACACACACACACACACACACACACACACGCACACACACACAAATGCTTACAATCTAGTAAGAGAGGCAGGGTGTGGCCTTTTGACTGAGTTCAAGTTTTACAGAACAAAGCCTTTTATTAAGGTTTGGATTCAGTTTGGATTCAATAAAAGGGCTGCATGCGAGGACCTTAAGGGCAACATGTGGCCTGGAGGCTGTCAGTTCTCCACCGCTGGTTCTAAACAAAGACTATAAATCAAAATGTGATAGGGCAGAAAAGAATTTTTTTTTCTCAGAAGACTGGACCAACCACCTCCTCAGGGTAAGGATCTCCTCCACAACACACTACACATGAGCCAATAATATAGGGGTCATCCTCTTGTACTCATTTTAATTTGTAAGTTTTGACAGATAAAATGTCACCACTGGATAACATTGGCTATCATAATGTTAGGAATGTTATGAATTAACCGCAATTGTGGCCATCAAGGGAAAAAAAAAAACACAAGAGAAACATCTTAAAGATCTCGTCAATTTATCATTTTGTGACACACATTGTCAAGAATTTTCATAGGAAACAGTAATGAAGGGCCACACCAGTGGTAAGGCAAAATTTCTTCTCTGATGCAAAACAAATTCTTATCTCAAGTTACTGCTAATTTTATATTTGCCATTAATTTTAAAACCTATCAACATAAATAGATTAAACACTAGTAAATTAGTATCTGATGTGTGTGCTTTAGATACTCCTATCTAGTTGGGCAGTTCACTGGGGGTACTGCTGGCATTCCTGGTATTCATCATGTGTTTCTTCTTTACCCTTTGGGTGATCCTCAATTGGGAAGAATGCGCAAATCAGTTTTTAAAAATTGCAGAAAAAACCCCAATACAATTGATAGGAAAATAGAGGCTCAGAAACATCAGTGTGATATACCTAAGGTATATCAGTTGATAAATGTTAGAACTCAAAGTTCAGACAAATCTTTGGACCCAAGATCTGTATTCAAACTCTCCACCCACAAAAAATGACCACCCAAAGAACCATCTTTCAGAAATTAATTTTCTGGGCACATATATTTTTCAATCCAGAACATTAAATTTATTTTAGTAGTTGGAAGGGACTGCATTATTTTTTTCAATTCTGACATTCTTTAATTTAATTTTCAGCTTTAAATTCTTTGCCCTCTATTTTCTTCTCCCATTATTGAAAAAGAAAAAAAAACCTGTTACAAACATGCATAGCCAAGCAAAACAAATTCCTTCATTAACATGTCAAAAAATGCCTCAATATTTTGCTCTGAGTTCGTAAGATCTCCCTCTGAAGGTAGGTGTCATGTTTCATCATAAGAACTCTGTAGTTGTGCTTGGTCATTGTATTCATTAGAGTTATTAAATCTTTCAAAGTTGTTTGTCTTGATAATATTTTTATCACATAAATTATTCTCCTGATTCTGTTCAGTTTACTTTGCATCAGTTCATACAAATCTTCTAAAGTGTTTTGTTTTCTGAAACTACTTCCTTTATTATGTCTTGCAGGACAATAGTATTCCATCACATTCACATGTCATTATTTTTTTAGCTATTGCCAAATTGATAGGCATCCCATCAATGTCCAGTTCTTCTCTAGATATACATTTTAGTCAAGACTGGACTCTTTTTACTTTTATCAAATTGTAGGAGTTCAATCATTTGGTTTATATAGGAACAATACTTTGGTCAGATCTTTACTGAGGTTCCTAAAATGTAAAGGATGGTATGAAATCAGACTGCACAATACCAAGAAACAATGCAATGACATTCTATAACACAGTGGTGTGGAACTTTCAGCAGTACTCATGCGATGTTTTTTAACATAACTCTTTATGTGGATCCCATGTGCCATTGCTTGGGGGACATTTGAAGTATCAGAAAAGAAAAAGTTCATTTCCATCCCATTGAGTGATAATAACAAAAAGAGGAGCAAAAGAAAAAAAGATACATATACACATGCATATATATGTGTGTCTATTATATATAATACGTATGTGTGTATGTGTGTGTATTTCCGACAAAAGCAACACAAAACTTCAGAAAACCTAAAAGTTCAAGGAAATTGATGAAGGGATAAGTAATGATAAAATTTTTAGAAGTGACTTTTAAGTGTAATAAGATATTAGCTGAATATCTTTCTTCTAAGCTGAACTCAAGTTCAGTGGTTCAAGAAAAGAAATTCAAGAAGCACATTCTATAAGGTTAAAGATTTGGATGGCCTTTTGAAGGCTGTGCCAATGTAATGTGAGCTCAAGCAGGTATTACTAAGATATAGAGGGTTCAAGAATGGGCCTAGCAAAGAATGGAAAGCATGTGTGGTATCTAATAATTTGGCCAGCCTCACTGAACAATTGGCCACTGGATGGATGGATGCTATCAACGACTGTCACTCATATCAACTCTCTCTAAATATGTGGAGGGCTTTTGATTACCCTTGGTGGAGGAAGTAATCACACTGGTGAAACCAGAAATCTTTTGAAGTGTTCAAGTACATCATGATGCCGAATAGCTGTTGTAATACTGATGCCAAATAAAGCAATATATATTATGTTTTGTTTTGTTTTTGTTACTGTTGCTGATAAGTTGACTGGAAAAAATGAAAGTTTTATTTGTTGAAATAATGGACCTTATTATGTTTTAAATTCCAAAAGCCAGACAGTGGACAGCCTTGCTTCCCATGAACTTCCTGATTACCCTGACTTTATTTGCCTGGATATTGTCCCAGACTTTTGCAGCTACTTGGGGGCCTTAAAGGTCTTATCAGAACTAGTAGGCCAGACAGTAATTCTCAAAGTAGTAGGTCTTCATCACAGACACATTTAAATTCAAACAAGTAAGTGTCTAATGCAAGATACCTGAAGGAAGAAGGGTAGAAGAATAGACAAAAAAGTAGAGCTTTGGACAAAGAATACGTCTGGATCACAATCTTGAGAAAGACAAGACATACATGCATCTAAGTCAAGGTAGGGGCATTGCTAAAACTTGGGGACAACGTTGATAAGAAGAACCATAGCAGGAAAAAATGTGGGCAATGATCTGGAAAGAGAATGCACTTTGGAGCTAGTACTGATGTTACACCAGGCTTTTGGTGTAACATTTTTTCTAGTTCGGTATAGGAACAACTGAGTTGCATCCTCCTACCAGGACAGAGGAGAGATATAGGTTAAGGCTACAGGTTGTGTTGCATAGAGAAGGGACAGGGTCCTCATCAGGAAGATATTATTGGGTTCCCACTTCTGATGGTACGGGCAAGGAGATGCCAGGGATTGGCAACTATGCCTCATTGAGTAACAACAGCAACAACACTAAGTAGCATTTATATAGCACTTTAAAGTTTTAAAATTACTTTACCCATGTTATCTCATTCTGTCCCCACAACAATCCTGTGGGGTAAGTGCTAGCATCGTCTCCAATGTTAGAATGTAAGCTCTTTGTGAGTAGGAAGTATAATTCATTATACTTGTTTCTAAGGTACCTAGTACAGTGCCTGTTACATAGTGGGGGCTTAACAAATGCTTGTTGCTTGATGCCCATTTAACAAATCAAGATACTGAGGCTGAAGAATGGCTAAGTGGTGCAGTGAATAGAGCAGGAAGACCTGAGTTCAAATCTGGACTCAGACACTTAACACTCGCTAGCCACGTGACCTTGGACAAGTCACTTAACCTCAATTGCCCTGCCCTTCCCCCTCCAAAAAAAAGATACTGAGGTGGAGAGAGGTTAAGTGACTTGTCTAGTATCACAAAGATAGTAAGATAGTTAAAGGGGTTCAAACCCAGGAATTCTTAAATTCAAGTTCGTTATTCCATCCATTAGATCACACTGCTGTAAGGCATGGAACTAGATGTTTCCAGTATAGGAGAGCTTGGAATGGATGAATCCAGAGGAGAGCTCCAGAAAAGGATCAAGGTATATTTAGAGAAGAGGTAGACTACTACATGAAAATCTATACCTGGAAAACTAGAGATGTTTTCTACAATAACAAAGGAATATTTGGAGATCATTCGGTTTCAAAACTCTTGCCTCTAGACTGAAAAACAATATTTTGAATAACCTTATACTGTGAACAAGATTTGAAACTCTGGAGCTCTTTTAACTCTTCAATTTTCATCACCTCTCCCAACCAAACAGTTACTAAGTCCTGTTGATTTTGTCTGTATGATATCTCTGGTATCTGTTCCCTGCCTCCCCCTTTCTATTTCTATTGTCACTATCCTAATAAAACATTTGCTACTACTCATCTTGAATATTGCCATCTCTTCTAATATGCATTAATTACTATTTCCGCTCTCTTCCATCATTTCACATCTCTTCTTCCTATTGTTTTGAGAGTAATCATGTCACTCTTCTACAGTCTAGTTTTCCATTGCTCTCCACTATTTATCAAACTATTAACTTACTGTTGCCCAACCTTTGTGAAAGGACCCTTCCATTCCCACCCTTCCACATCAGTTCTTCAATTAGAAGTAATGCATTGGTAATATATAAATTCCATGCCTATAGTTGAGTAAACTAAGTCTGATTCTTCATTGCTTGTTAGACTTTTAATATAGAGCACAAGGGAAAGAATATCTTGTGAAGCAATCCCTCTTTGCTGAGATTATTTTCAATTTTGACTTAACAAGTATTATAAGCAGAAGTTATTTTTTTCTTTAAAACCTATTCAATCTTCCCATCTTTTGCCATGTTGTGCACAGAACTTTATCTTAGAATATTGGATAAGTGTATTAGTGGGAGAAGCAGAAAACATAAAGTATCAGAATGAACGTAGACAGCCACGAAGTCATAATCTATGGAAAGGTAAATTCAATGGTAATTTTTTTAATGTCTGGGAGAGCTTGAAATAACTTGCTACTAGTCTTTTCCTGTTTGTGTAATTACTTTCCACATTGATGCTTCTAATTTTGTTGGAGCCTAAAGTAAATGGGGGGAAAAAACTGAGAATTATATAAAGCATTAGGTCTGGAAAAACATGGGCTTACAGACAGTAGAATTTAAAATAGCATAGACTCTAATTGGCACCACCACATCCATGCATGGAAAATACCAGGAAAGACCAGACAGAGTTCAGGTAGTGGCTGGGGCCTATGAAATTCACTTAGTCTCTTTCTTTAATTGAAATATCCTCTATGTCTAGTGGTGGCATACTTAACCACTTGCTCCTGAGGTTCATATTTCCAAGGTACTAAGAGACAGAAGTCATAAAAATCTGACACACACACTTCCTGTATGACCTGTCAAATTTTTATGTATCAGGAGCAAAACTTGAACCCAGGCCTCTTTGGTCTCATATGTTCACACTCTATATACATTTCCCCCTTATCCAAACATCTGACAGGTATACTATTCCATGATCACCTAATTTGCTTAAGATATTACCCTTTATGTTTAAATTGTGTAGCCATTTTGATTTTATTTTGGTGTAGAGTGTGAGATGTTGGTCCATACCCAAACTACTTTTCTGCATTTGATTGTGAGTATTTTATGCTCTAATATATTCTCTTTCTCTCTTTCTCTCTCTCTCTCTCTCTCTCTCTCTCTCTCTCTCTCTCTCTCTCTCTCTGTCTCTCCCCTTTAATCATGTCACTCCTCAAGTGCTTTATTTTCCTTCCCTATTATCTCCCTCCCCTCCTACTTACCTGTATGTTAAGATTGATTTCTATACCCAACTGCATGTATATCTAATTCCTACTTTGAGCAAACTCCATTGAGAGTAAGTTTTAAACATTCATTGCCTACCAACCCCACTCCACCTACCCCTCCATTGTAAGAGCTCTTTTTTGTCTCTTCTATGTGAGATTATTTATTCCATTCTATCTCTTCCTTCCCCATTCTCTTTGTGCACTCTTTTTTCACATTCCTTTTTTTTAAACATATTTTTCCACCATAGTCAACTTGCATCCATGTCCTTTATATATATATATATATATATATATATATATTCCGTCTAACTTCTCCAATAATCAGAAAATTCTTAGGAGTTACAAGTATCATCTTCCCATATAGGAATATAAATAGTTTAACCATATTGAATTCCTTATGATTTCTCTTTCTTGTATCATTACTCTTCCAGTAATGTATAGCTTCAAGTCATGAAATACTATTGACCTTAAAGAAATGTAGTTGATGTTTTCC
>JAQQSU010011275.1:0-12213 GCA_028627135.1 Pseudochirops cupreus
TAAATAAGTAAATAAAAAATAAATAAATAAGTAAATAAATAAATAAATAAATAAGAATTGAATGTTGTAAACTAAAAATTAATTAATTAACTGAAAAAAGAATTATTTTCTTCAATGAACTTTCAGAATTCTTTTTTTTTTCCATTTGGCCAATTTTGCTTTTTAAGGCATTCTTCTCTTCAATGACTTCTTGGACTTCTTTTGCCATTTAATCTAGTCTATTTTTAAAGTGTTATTTTCTTCAGTATTTTGGGTGTTTCCTTTACAAGGATATTGACTCATTTTTCATTATCTTCTTGCACCATTCTCATTTGTTTTCCCAATTTTTCCTCTATTTCTCTTACTTGGTTTTCTTTTCTTTTCTTTTTTTTGGATGGTCAAATTCTGATGTTTTTATCAATTTATTTATTTATTTTCAGATTACAACATTCAGTTCCACAGTCCTTTGAGTTATTCCTCCTTCACTTTCAAAACCCATTTTGAGCTCTTCCGTGGCCTGAAAACAATTTAATTCATATAACTTCTTGGAGGCTTTGAAAGTAGGAGCTTCAACTTTGTTTTCTTCTGAGTGTATGTTTTGATCTTCCTTTTCATCAAAGTAAGTTTTTATAATTTGAGGGGTTTTTTTCCCCATCGTTTACTAGTTTTCCAGCCTATTACTTTGCTTTTTGCTCTTTGTGAAAGTAGATGTCTACTTCCAGGTTGGAGAGTGCATTGTCCCAATCTTCAATGTTTTTGTGCATCTGTTTTCAGAACTACTTCTAGGGATCTTTAAGTTTTCATTTCTTCCAAGTTGGTAAGATCTAAGTAGGGGCGTGTATTCCTCTCCTGACCTGTGATTTGCTCTGTGAGTTATCACAAGCACTATTTTCTGCCATGGAATTGTGATGAGCACTCCCTCTCCACTGCTGCCACAAACTCTGCTATCCCAATGCTCCTTCTCTCCCCAGGACAGTTATTCAGGAGTGCAATCCAAATCCAAGCATGAGAAAAGGAACAGAGTCCTGCCTCAGTGCCAGCAAAGAGGACCCTGTAATCTCCTTCTGAACTGCTGTTTGATAACTTTACCATCTGTGGGTTGAGAGCTCTGGAAGAAGCCTTTGCTACTGGTGCCACCACCACACCTATTGCTGATTCACTAAATCCCAAAGCCTGCTTTTAATTTGCTTAGACCAGGGCTGTGCTAGGGCCAAGGCAGGACTCCATTCTTTTCTTACCCAAGTCGACAGACCTTTCCAACTGACCTTCTAAGTTGTCTTTGCCATTTGTGGGTTGCAAAGTCTGAGACCTGACACAGCTGCAGGTGATTCAGTGCTCTGAGATGTGCTCCAGGTTTGCTGGGACCTGCTCTGTGTTGGCACTGACATCAGTCTTCTCTCTTCCCACAATAACCTTTTATGGTTGATTTTTTTTCTCCTTTCTCTGTTCATTTTTATGAAAATTTGAAACAGCTTATTTTAGTAATCAACAGTAGCCCTGGCATATGAAGGACGGTGCCTCTGACCTCAGATCCTTCATTTCTTCCCTCTTATCTGAAACTGAAATCAAGACCTCTAACCTCTGGTAAATGCCCACAGCCATTGACATTCCTGCTCCACTGTTTCTGCACTCACTGGGCATGTGGTGGTACATTATCATATAAGGCCTTCTCTCCATAGCACAGCTGGATCTTGTATCCCTTGCCAAAAGAGGTTCCTTAAATCTTTCCTGGCTCAGACTCTCAAAACAACTCATTGTCCCAGGGGTAAAAGTTCCTGGGTCTGAGATGGCCTTTCTACCCAGATAACCGCAGGGAACTCCACTTGCTATTTAAGTGGAGCTAGCCTGTGTGTGTTTACACTTCACAAGGACACTCATCCTGGGAATATTTCTTCACATCTTTTCTGATTGTCCCAGGAAGACAATTTTTCTGTCCCTGTTCTCTTATTTTTACTGGTCTATATTCACCCTGAGGTGCTATTTTGTCTCATTTGTGGGGAAATCTGGAGAGCTTGGAATTTTCTGACTTACTTACCATCTTCCCAGAATCTGCCCCCAATTATTGGTCTTACTAAATGTAGACCACTGCTTATAAAATGACTTTCACATCAGTGAGCTATAGTTTCCAATGTTAAGACAGAGATGTTAAACATGAAATTGGACCCTGTAATAATCTTGAGTACCTAAGAACCAAATTTAAATATAATTAAGAGATACATAACACAATAAAATACCATAAAACATTAATAATGTTAACATGTTGTTTTCTAAATCAATATGTGGCTCAGAAGAATCTTTATATAAGCTATAGTGGTTCTTATATTTATTTGGGTTTGATACCATTGTTCTTATACAATCTTAAGGCACTTTTAGTGGTTGTCTTTGACCATGCCTTCCTATGCCTTCCAATTCTTTAATTGAAGAAAATATTCCTGATATGGAAATGTGGGGTCTCTGTAATAATTTGGCTTCATTCATTTCATAGTTGTAAAATATCATTTTGATTATCTTTTCCATGGTGTTCTTTTCTGAAAATCTTCATTAATTTCTTGTAATATTAAAGTACATGAACTTGTTTTAGAGGATCTTTTCATATTCTTTATATACTATTACTCACCCTTTGCAATGTGTCCATCATTATCTATAGGCTACATATGATTGAGTTCTGTATCAGGAGTGAAAACAAACAAGTTTGTTTACTTTGTTTTTATTGATGGCATACACACACTCCCCTCTTTATCCTTATACTTTCTTCCCTCTAAGAAAGTCATCCAATATAACAAAAAAAATTAAAAATTAAATGGATGATGGTAACAAGCAATAACTAACATTTATATAATACCAGTATCTGCCAGGCACTATGTTAGGAACTCTAAAATTATCATCATATTTTATCACAAAATAATCTGAGGAGGTAGGTCTAATTACTATCCTTATTTTACAAAGGAGAAAACTGAGGACAATTGAGCTTGTGACTTGCTCAGGGCCATACAGCTAATACATTTCTAGGAACATCAAGAAAGGAAAAATCAGCAAAAGTAATTGACATATCAAAAATATGACCTCATAAACAATGCTCCATACTTGTAGACTCCCTACAACTACAATGATATGAGGAAGGGCATATTCACATATCTCTTCTTTGTGGTCAAGTTTTTATTTTTTTTTTAAATAAATTCACAGCATCCATTTTCAATAATTTTCTGGTTGATCACTACTTCCATTTATATTTTCAAATGTTGTGTATATTGTTTCTTGACTCTACCTACTTAACTTTGCATCAGTATTCTCAGGTGTTTCATCTCTTTATTCATCATATTTGACATTTCTTGCAGCACCTTAATATTCCATTACATAAGTGTACTTCAATTTCTTTAATCATTCCCAAATGATGGCCATAAAACTGTAATAGTAATGAAATTCAAAAATCCTTTTTTATTGCCAAGCAAACAGGTACTGAGCACTTAGTTTCAAGTTAAGCCTCTGTAAAGAAACAGAAGGTATAAACCCCTGTTGCTGACATAACAGGAAGTTGCTGAACAGGGAGGAGCTAATGCCATATATAAGGAAAAGTCCCAACTTGGAGAGTCAGAATTTCTTGGGATGAGCATCATGGAGGCAGAGCAGCTGCTGCCAGGGAAAGAGAGAGAGGAGAGAGGGAGAGAGAGACAGAGATAGAGAGACAGACAGACAGACAGAGACAGAGACACAGAGACACAGAGAGAGAAAGAGAAAGAGAGAGAGAGAGAGAGAGAGAGAGAGAGAGAGAGAGAGAGAGAGAGAGAGAATTTATCTCAGCAAATATCTGGAGGCTGGGCTGCTACTGCTGGACAGAAAACTGAACTGAGAAATGAGAATTGAGAACTGAGACAGAATTTCTTGGCGCAACCTGCATGGAGTCTGGATAAAGCGATTTTGATTTTGAGAACAGAAATTGTGGTGGTAGAACTTCTTCCAAAAACCAGCCAGAGTTGCCAGAGGAAGTATGACTGTAGTGTCAGTACTTCGTCTGTCTATTTGGGGTCTATGCTGATTTCACAGGCAGAAAGTGAATTGAGATGATAGTGCCAACCACATGTGGGAATATTGTCATAATTCTGCTAAGATTGATGCGTGTAGATATTGTAGCTCTGCTAATTTTTCTCTTCCCAGGAACAGAAACTGTAAAGGACTTGAAGTGGACTGAGCTCCAATGTGGAGCAGGAACTGCACAGAGAACTAGACAAGGAAGTGGGAGCTATCTGCCTTTGAACTCAGGTGGCAGTTGGTTAGATTTGCACAGGAGCTGAGACCATGGAAGAGGAACAATGGAAGCTGAAAGCCTGCCTCAAGTCAAGATGAATGACCTCTCCATGGGTGTTGAGTAGTGACTGATGAAATTGTCTAAGTAGTGACTGATGAAATTTTAACTTACTTGTGACCTAGAGGTAGATGGCTTTAGTAATTTCTACTCCCCCATAAGAGGGTACTGAGTAGCAACTGATAAAATTGTAACTTAATTGCACCCCATGAGTGGAAGAATTTGACTTTTGTACTTTATTGAATTGAATTTATTGATGATTGAATGATTGAGTTACTAAATGATTCTACTTTGTTTAAAACTATGTGATCATGTTGGTGGAAACTATGTGGCCATTTTAGTGATAAGTTGTTGAGTTGTGACATGGTGAATGCTGTATTTTGATTTTCTGTGAATGTTTTGCTTTGATTTGTTATTGAATAGAGAGTTCACTATACTATGTAATCAGAACCTTGAAAGCTGTTCACAGAAGCAGTACTCTGGAAAGCTGCTTGTTCATGGCTTTACACACACACACAGACACACACACACACACACACACACACGGGGCTATAATATTTTGGTAGGTATGGCACTGTTTTTGTGTTTTTGTTTTTAAATAAATGATATCCAGGGAATATAAGCCTAAAAGTGGAACTTCTGGGACAAAGAGATTGTAAAAGTTAGCTACTTTATTTGTATAATTACAAGCTGCTTTCCAGGATAATTATCCCAATTCACAAATCCATAAACAATGCATCAGTATCCTATATTCCTAAATTGTTTCCAATATTAACTGTTCAGTTCTTTACCAAACTTTGATAATTTTCTTGATGTTAGGAGAAAACACAGCATTTTAAGACTTTTCATTTCTTGAATTATTAGTGATTTTGAATAATATTTCAAATAGTTGTTAATTGTTTAAAATCATTTTGATTACTGTTTGTTCATATCTTTTGATGTCTTATCTGTTAAGAATTAGCATTTGGTTTTATATATTTCTAATTATGTCTTACTAAAGCTTTATCCAAGATATTTGATAAAAAGATTATTTTTCCTGGGAACTCTTACTTTATGTGCATCCACTTTAAAAAAAAAATAAAACTTTTTGGTGTTATGTAATTGAAAATATCTGGTTTCTTTTTTGTAACTACCTCTATCATTTGCTAAAGAGTATCCTACTTACAGCTGTGGAAGGTATATTTTTGGCTTCTTTTCAAATTTTTGGTCTAATATGATCTGTAACATTCAGGTCACATGTCTATGTGTATGATGTAAAGTGTCTGACTAAACTGAATTTCTGTAAGACTGCTTTGCTATTTTCCTGGCAGCTCTTGTCAAACAGAGAGTTCTTTTAGAGGTAATTAATGTTTTCAGGTTTATAAAACAGTGATTATTGAGTTCAATTCTTTTTTTTTCTCCCTTGTTTAATCCATTCCACTGATTCATTGGTTTTCTATTTTTAATCATACCAAATGGTTGGGAAGATTGATGATTTATAATGCAGTTTGAGGTTTAAAAATGCTATTCTCCCTTTCATTCATATATATTTTTACAATTTATTTCCTTTGATGATCTATTTTGTTACTTTAAATGTTTTTTTCCAGAAAATTTCTTTCAAAATACTCAAAGCTTATTGAAACTGTGAGTTAGGGAATGTCCTGAATAGGGCATCAAGCAGGAAATAGATTTCCTAGCATTAATTACAACCTTAATGGCCTTTTAAAAAATTTAGTTGTTTTCAGTTGTATCCAACTCATTGTGACCCCATTTAGGTATTTCTTGGCAAAGCTACTAGAATCATTTGCCATTTCTTTCTCCAGTACACTTTCCAGATAAGGAAACTGATAGCAAATAGGGTTTAGTGCCTTGCCCAGGGTCACACTGCTAGTAAATGTCTAAGGCCAGATATGAACTCAAATTTAAAATCCTCAATTAAATAAAAAATTATAAAGTCTGAAAACCAAAATAGATATCAATAAAATTGAAATTAAGGAAACTATTGAACTAATAAATAAAACTCAGAGTTGCTTTTATGAAAAAATCAATAAAATAGATATACCTTTAGTTAATTTCATCAAAAAGAAGAAAACCAAATTACCTGCATCAAAAATGAAGAGGGTGAGTTCAGCACCAGAGGAAATCAAAACAATGATTAGGAGCTATTTTGTCCAACTGTATGCCCATAAATCTGCAATGGATAAATATTTACAAAAATAAAAACTACCTACATTAACAGAGGAGGAAATAAAATCTGTAAATAACACGACTTCAGAAAAATAAATTGAGCAAGTAATCAACGAACCTCCAAAGCAAAAATCTCTAGGGTCAGATTTATTTGCAAGTGAATTCTGCCAGATATTAAAAGAACAATTAATTATAACACTATATAAAATATTTGGGAAAATAAGCAAAGACAGATTCCTGCCAAATTCACTTGATAATACAAATATGTTGCTGCTCCCTAAACCAGGAAGAGCCAAAAGAGAAAAAAGAATTATAAATCAATTTCCCTAAAGAATATAAATGCAAAAAATCATAAATAAAATATTATAAAAGGGATTACAACAACTTATCATGAGGATACTACACCATTTTCAGGTGGGTTTTATACCAGGAATGCAGGACTGGTTCAATATTAGAAAAACTATCAGTATAATTGACTGTATCAACAACAAAAATTAACAAAAGTCTTACGATTATCTTAATGGATGCAGAAAAAGCTTTTGACAAAATACAGTACCCATTTTTTGTTTCATTAAAAACACTAGAGTGCATTGGAATCAATGGAGTTTTCCTTAAAATTATATATAACTTCTCCCTAAAACCATTAGCAAGCATTATATGTACTGGAAATAAGCTAGAAAAATTTCCAATAATATCAGTCCATTATCGCTGCTGTTGTTCAATTTTGTTCTAGGAATGTTAGCTTTAGCCATGAGGGAAGAAAAAGAAAGTGAACAAATTAGAACAGGCAATTAAGAAATAAACCTATCACTCTTTGAAGATGAAATAATGGCATACTTAGAGAATCATAGTGAATGAACTAAAAAATTACTTGAAATAATTAACAACTTTAGCAAAGCTACAGGATATAAAATAAATGCACAGAAGTCATTGGCATTTCTATATATTACTTTAAAAAAAAGCCCAATACCAAGAGTTAGAAAGAAAAATTCCATTTTAAGTATCTGTTGAAAATATACAATGTTTGGGAGTCTACCAGCCAAGACAAACCCAGGAACTACATGAATTCAATTACAAACATTTTTCACACAAATAAAACAGATATAAATAATTTGAGAAGTATCAGTTGCTCATGGGTAGGCTGAGCTAAAATAATAAAAATTACAATTGTGTCTAAATCATGTTACTAATTCAGTCCCATACCACTCAAACTGCCAAAATATTGTAAGTTTAGGGGAAAAAATTAAAACAAAATTCATCTGGAAGAACAAATGGGTCAGAATATCAAGAAAATTAATGAAAAGAAATGAAAGGTTAGTTGGTCTACCTGTACCACATCTAAAATTGTATTATAAAGCAACAATAATCAAAACCACTTGTTACTGACTAAAAAATAGGGTAATGGAACAGTGGAATAGTTTATGTACACAAGACACAGCATTCAATGACTATAGTAAATTTTAGTTTGATTAAAGCCAAAGATTTTTAGCGTCAGGGATAAGAACTTATTATTGGACAAAAACTCCTGGGAAAACAGGAAAAAAAGCAGAAACCAGGGATAGATGAACATCTTACACCATATACCAAAATAAGGCCAAAATGGGTACAAAATTTAGATATAAAGGGTGATAGTATACACAAATTAGGGTAGCAAGGAATAATGCACCTGTCAGATTTATGATGAAGGGAAGAATTTAGGACAAAACAAGATTTAAAGAGTATAAAAAAATGTAAAATGGGTAATTGTGATTATATTAAATTAAAAAGTTTTTGCACAAATAAGGCCAATTCAACCAAGATAAGAAAGAAAACAGAAAACTGGGAAATATTTTTCTAGATAGTCTCTCTGGTAAAAGCCTCAGTTCTAAAATGTATAGAGCACTGAGTCAAATTTATAAGAATACGAATCATTCTCCAGTCGATAAATGGTCAAAGGATATAAAAAGGCAATTTTCAGATGAATAAATTAAAGTTATCAATATCTATATGAAACAAGCTCTAAATGACTCTTGATTAGAGAAATGCAAATTAAAACAACTCTGGGTTAGCACATCACACCTGTCAGATTGACTAATGCGAGAAAACAGGAAAATGGTAAATTTTGGAGAAGATGTGCGAAAATTGGAACACAAATATATTGTTGGTGGTGTTTTGAACTAATCCAACTGTTCTAGAGAGCAATTTGGAGCTATACTCACAGGACTATATGAAACTATATAAAAATGTGCATACCCTTTCATACTGACCACTACTAGGTCAATATCCCAAATAGGTCAAAAAAGGATAAGGATCCTACATGTACAAAAATATTTGTACAAACTCTTTTTGGTGTTACCAAGAACTGGAAATTGAGGGGATACCCTTGAATTGGGGAATAGTTGAGCAAGTTGTGATATATGAACGTAACAGAATACTATTGTCCCATAAGAAATGATAAGCAAGTAGATATCAGGAAAAATTAGAAAGACTTGCCTGATCTGATGCTGAATGAAATGAGCAGAACCAGAATGTTGTATACAGTAATAGTAACATGTGTGAAGATTGACTTTGTTAGACTTTGTTTTCATCAATGCAATGATCTAAGAAATTCCTCCTGATTCATGGTGAAAAAACCTATCCACATCCAAAGAAAGAGCTACAGAGTCTGGATGCAGATCAAAGCATACTCTTTTCTCTCTCTCCTTTTAAAAAAATTTTTTTTTCATGGTTTTTCATTTTTGTTCTGATTCTTCTTTCACAGCAGAGCTAATGTGGAAATATGTTTAATATGATTATACTTATATTGCCTGTATCAGTTTGCATGCCATCCAGGGAAGGGGAATCAAGATTGAGTAGGGAAAAACTTAGAACTCAAAAACTTATAAAAGTGAATATTGAAAACCAAAATGTAATTAATTAATTACATTTTTAAAAAAGTTTTATTTTTCATGTTGATTGTTCTGTGTGAAGTAAAGACCTGCCCATCACTCCCAACTGCTTCTGCTTCTCACTGTTTGAATCATTCCTAGATTTTGAGAATTACTAAGATGCTATTAGTATCCTTTAAGCTCCCCCTAATCTCCTCAACTAAAAGTGATCTCTCCCTCCTCTGAACTATCATACAATATCATTCATACAAATTTCATGCCTTTACAATATAGGTATTTCTACCATTGATGTTTTTCTCTTCTAAACTTTTTAAGGAAAGTACGTGTGAATGTCTTATATAATTTGGTATTCTACAGAAAGCCAGTATAAATGACTTAAATATGTTAGATAATTATGAAATAATTATTTAAAGTAAATGCTTGTTAACTAAAAATGACATGTGTGTATATGTATATATTTTAAAATGTATTGAATTATTGAATGAATGCATGGATTTTGATGTCAATCTGTCTTATGTCCACAAAGAAAAGCTTTCTCTCATTGACTAGAACAGTCTCTTAAGGAAATGGGCATGCCCCCACCCCATTTTCTTTGTTCTATAGCATACTAAATGCTAACAAATAAGGAATAGTTTAAACAAACATATATTGTTCACACTGAGTAACCAAATTAACATTTATTCAATGCTTGAGAATACTATGTCCCTAAGATCCAAACCAACCTCAAAAGTAAATCAATATCAGGTTTTAGAGTTTCAGCACAGAGATTTTGAAAAGCAGGTAATCCTATTTTGTAGTAAAAACAAGGAAAAAACCACGAAACTGAATTGAAATTCTACTTTAATCACATTTCCTTTCTAATTTTGAATTGCAATAGAACAGGGAGAATCTGACTGTGTGACTTCAAATGTCTGTGACTGATGGCTTAAGCTATTAGAAGGCAATTAATATTCCTGCAGGGAAACAGAACAGAAATATCACATCAGACTACAAGGGGATAAAGGTAAGATTTAGCTAGTGGAGAGGTTGCTATTGTTTGTGACCCTATCCAAGTCATGATAAATACCACCTAAGCTAAGCCACTGTAGAACAATTTAGATATATGCTTGTATCTCTCTAGAGAACCAATAAATTGTCAATTAGCTCCAACTTGAACCACCAAATTGAGAAAAATAGAATCAGTCACGGCTTACAGTTTACAAACTCAAACACTATAATTGTTCCTCCATTCTTTTCCCTTTGTTTTCTTTTCTTGCTTTCCCTCATTTCTTTTCACTCCTTTTCCATTCAATAAATAATTCAATGATAACACTTCTCAGTTCACTTTTTTGACCATGCATTAAAACTCACAAGCTGGAGTCTCCAAAGAGTGTTCAACCACTACTCTCTCTTGCAAGTTTCTGAGTGTAAAGATGAGAAGCTTACTGCTCCTAGACTTTGCCTGGTGTGTTCTGTATAAACAGTCAAACAGTTATATCCATGAGCTTTTAGATAATGAATTTGTCATAAAGATAACAAGAGTTTCCCTCTAAACCAGGAAAGCATTCTCCCCTTGTACACACAAAGTCCTAGAGGAGAGTGGGATTAAACTGAAAATGCAAAGGTAATGAGGCACATTCAGCATTCTAAGAGCTCCTTTTGTTTCTTTGCATGGTCCTTAATAAGTGCTCTTTTAGACACAATTCTCTGCTTCTGAGGAAACTCAGCTGGGCTCTGAGTGTCTATGCCTGTGTTGAGCATAACTGGCTTTTCTTGACTGTTATTGCTCCATGAAATGATCTTCCCTCAGGTAATTATCTCTCTGTTCTTTCTAATGGCACTTCCATTGCCATTAGCCACCATTGTTCCAATGGTCAATGATATCAATGACATCTCTAATGAGATGTCTACCTCCATGTAACTCACAACATTTCTTGCACACTTCCAACTTGGAATACCAATTTCCTATGATCACAAAAGGTAACACAAATAAAAGACTACTACACCCTCACAATTGCCACGATTGTTTGAAAGACAGGGCTTGGGACCTCTCACTCTCATGAGCCTTGGGACTGGCTCAAATTGACTCAACTTCATTTAAAGAATCATACTTTCAAGGATATAGTTATTCCTTTTGCCTAATTATTCAGTTCTGTCTCAGGAATCATTGAATCATCAGTTCTTTCAGTTTCATAGCTGATCAGAAGACCTTTTTTGTCTTCACAGAGCACAATTATGAATTTAGAGACTGGCTCTCCAAAATTTAATTTTCAATTTCAAAATTTCAAATTTAAATTCAAATGAAACAAAGAAGAAAATATCTATACATGCTGGAAAGATGTGTTCTTCCCACCACCTTTGATGAATCTAGCATCATTGCAAAATAAATGTTTTAAATATAATATAAATGCAAGGAACTGTGCTAGGTACTGGGGATGCAAAGAAGAATAACAATGCCTCATACCCTCAGGGAGTTTGCAATCTCATAGGTAATTTAAGACAAGTCACTCAAGTTGGCCTGACAGTGGAAACAGCCTTTCATTTTAGCTGGTGGTGAAGGGCTATGGTGATGGCTATATACCAGATAAGGATAGCATTTCCATGTCCACTGGAGCCTCAATCCCAATAACCTGAGCAACAGTGGAGACATTTCTAAAGGCTTTGCTTACCTCCACTTTTGTCTTGACTAAGCAATGCTGTAGTTGCCTGCCAAATTTTTTTTTTAATGACTGGGAGAGAGGAAACCTAACTTTGCCACTGTAAAGAGTCATTCTAGGAGCCAAGATGGCGGCATAGAAGCAGCAACACATCGCAGCTCTCACATAGCCACCCCAAAATACCCATAAAATAGGACTCTAAACCAATCCTGGAACTCCAAAACGCACACAAAGATACTTCCCACTAAAGTCAGCTCAGCTAAGA